>MU708449.1:0-32921 GCA_026770625.1 Nicotiana glauca
CCGGGACCTCAACCAAAACCACCAACCTACTCCAAAATATCATACGAACTTGTTCCAATCATAAAAACACGTCCTGAAACACAAAAATCATCAAATCATGCCGTATTCAAGCCTAAGATTCAACTATAACTTCCGAAACCAACATTCAATCAAAAACCCGACCAAACGATGTCCGAATGACCTGAAAATTTGCAGACATATCCAAAATCACCTAACGAAGCTACTGCAACTCTTGAAATTTTATTCCCACTCCCGGATCAATATATCACCTATCAATCGGATTCCGCCAAAATTCCAACATCGCCAATTCAAGCCTATTTCTACACCGGACCTCCAAATTCAATTCCGATCGCTCCTCTAAGTCACAAATTACCTCCCGAAGCTAACCGAACCACCGGAATTCACATCCAAGCCCTCTAACTACATAGTCAACTTCAGGTTGACTTTTCTGAAATAAACTCCCTTCTAAGAGGCTAAGTGCCTCATTTTCAACCAAAACTAACTCAATTATACCCGATCAACTCTAATACGGATATTGAAACATGAAGCAATATAATAAGGGGGAAATGGGGTGGTAACTAACGTGACAACGGGCCGGGTCGTCACATAGGGTCTCGACCTTCCTCGTCACTACCCAACCGAGGTTAGGCTTGGCACTTACTGAGTACCGTTGTGGTGTACTCACGCCTCTTCTGCGCATATTTTTCATGTGCAGATCCAAGTACTTCTGAGCAGGCGTACTGCCAGTAGCTATCAGGGAGCATATTGGGGACTTGAGGTATACATCTACTACGTCCGCAGATCCGCAAAGTCTCTTTCTCATTCTATCCATAGTTATTATATGTTATTTCAATCCCTCTTTGAATTAGACTATTTTGGTGACTAGAGCAGTGTAAGATTTCTTATAGCCTGTGTTGCCCGTGGGTTTCCGGGTCTTGGAGGTTATTTCAGTATTTTGTATTAAGGTGTATGTGTCAGGCGGCAAACCTATACATTTTCTTATGTCATTTGGTATTCTCTAATTATTTTTCGTAGAAATTGTTAATTCCGCAATATGTTAGGCTTATTTAGTCGTGGAGACTAGTTGCCGTCATGACAGGTTCACGATTGGTGAACTAGGGTCGTGACAAAGGGGAACAAGAGCCTTCCCTGCTTTTTCCTCTTCGCCACCGGAGGAGGGTGGAACCCTAGATGGGGCATTATCTTTGGTCTTTTTACTACTCTGACGGCGTTTCATCATGTTTTCCTATGTAAGAAATGAAGCACTAATGACAGGAAATGTGATTTAAAAGAAGTGGGAGAGTCTCGCACGAAATAGCGATTGCTAGAAAGAAAGGCAAAGAAAGAAGCCAGAAAAGGTTTTCCAAAGGTTCTAAAGATGAAATGGATTGAACCTTCCCTCTATTTATAGGGTTAGGATGCGCAGAAATCGAAGAGGCATGATTTAAAGCGGGCGCGGGAAACCAGAACATCACATCATCCTCTAAACCGCCTCGGGAGTAATTATAATTATGACGCATGCGGGCGATGACATCATTTCGAAAAGGTAGCCACGCGTCAGCAGCTCTGCGATGTCATACATTTCATCCCATTCACGTCACCGCCCCCATAGTAAGGTCAAATTCTCCAAAGACGAGGTTTGCATTTCCGCCCATTGAAGACGTCTACCAAATACGCCTCCAACGAGCGGAGGGACTAACTTTATGGGGTCAAATTTGGCCCTCTACGTCTCTACGCCGAAGGGTACGCCTAGTGAGCATACGTCAACTAAAGCAAGGGTACGACTTGGGCGTGGGGACAAAGGCGACGCCAGTTAAAATTCAGCGTCCTCGCTAGGGGGACGTTGAATACTTTTTGTACTTTTATGATTGTTTCGAGTAAGGCCTCCTGCTATATAAAGGAGACCTTCCTATTGTAAAGAGGCATCATTATTATTCTCGGATAATACAACTCTCTTATTTTCTCTTACTCTCTCTCTATCTCTACATCTAACGAACACTCATTCTCGAGTTCATCTTATCAGATCTACTACAATAATTTCATCTTTTTTCTCTCTAGGTTTTATTATATTTGATTACGATTTACCCTCATTTATTTTTGATTTTTTTAAGCTTACAAAGTAGATTGATAACTTTTGAGCCAAACAACTTGGCCAAATACGCAATACGACAACCATAACTCGAAAATAGTAACTACCAAGTGCCATTCATACTAAAACTCCGGCAACCAAGAAATTTATTACCCACTAAAATTGATTGTAATGGCTTGAAATAAATAAAATGTTGGTACTAAAGTCAAGAAGTGTAGTTTGAAGTAGAGCTGTTTAAAAGTATAAAAGGGAAATTAAAGGAAAGTAGAAACTTCCAACTAGTAATAAAGTAATTGACGTCATTTATTAGTTCATTTCAATGATCAAATTAATTAAAAAAGTGAAGTATTTGGATAGTACTCTATTTCAAATTAAATGAGATACTTTTCTTTTTAGTATGTTCCAAAATAAATGACGCATTTCTAAATTTAAAATAATCCAACTTTAAATTCTTCATTTTATCAATTTTATCGTTAATAAGAAGCTTTTATATTCACACAAATATCATTCCCTTATAAAGCTTTTACCCCTAAGTTTTTAAGATCACAAATTTAAAAAAAAGAATTCCTTAAATTTGATATCGAATTAAATTATCTCATCTAAATTGAGACGAAAAGAGTATTATATTTACTTGCCCAATTTCAGTACGATTTAACCAATAGACGGTTAGAAGGAGCTGTGAAAGAATAGTATTTACTTTTTCATCTTTTACTTCCTCTGCCAGCCTTCCATCCTAAAAAGGAAAGATTGACTACTGACTATGTGGGTCCGGAACCTAAATATGTTCTTTGGATTCAAAACACACAAATAGGTATTTTAAAAAAAAGATATTTATATATATAACGTATAGAAACAAGACGTTATACATTGACAATCACGGCTACCGTTAAGTATAGCGTTTTGTGTTTATACACTATATGTATAGTGTACTAACAGAAAACGTTATGCTCTGACTATGGCCCCACCAATAAGTGAACTGACAAATTCAATAATTTAACTGTATAGCGTGTGTTTACAAGACGCTATATATAGAAAAATTTCACCATCCCGGCCTATCCATTTCCTATATAAAGTGGTTAAAACTTTAAGAAAATTCATTCACATGCAATTCTAACTCCCTTCAATATTTTCTAGTTGTTAAATTCCGAAGCATTTTTTTCGTAATGTCTGAAGAGCGTAGAATAAGAGTTTCATTATATTGGGGGGGTGAGGTTGTGACGGAGAATAACTCTGTGAGGTATACTTTATCTCCACAGAGTCATGTTAAATTGTCTTTTAGTATACAGTACGATAAATTGGTATCGATGTTACGTAAAAAATGAGTGAGAGGAGGCGTTCGGTGACACTTAAAGTAACCGAAAGATATCCGTATTCCGTCACTACGCAAGGGGCTGCTTTTTACTCAGAGTTAAACATCTACGATAATGAAACTTTGAGGGATTTTTTGAGGACTCCGGATGAATACCAGAAATATCTTGTAATAAATATGTTGGATATGTAAGTCAAGGTCGAAGACGTTCCAACCAATGAGGTGGTCGTACTGGTTCCGGATAACCCCAGTCATCAGCTGGCTATTCTGGAGGAGTTTTTGTCGGACAGGTTCCGGATGAAAGAGTTTTCCTTGATTTAAACTTATTCTCGCCTGCTATACATAATTCACAAGAGGAGTGGTAAGCTTCAATTTTCCTTTGTGTTACGATGTACATTTTTGTTATATTCAATTTCTATTAACGCTCATATATTTAACAGGGGGTACAGGCCGGATTTGAATTTTATAAATTATGAACCTCGAGCATAGTTTTGGTGGTCTACCTAGGAGCCATCATGTACATGAAAATGTCCATCATAGAATTTCATCACATTACAACTTGTAAGTGAAGTGATACGGCTATATGAGAAGTATTTTTTAAATTCAGCATCTTATTAATTTGTTGATTGTGCAGTGAAAACAAGCATGTTGAAGCAAATGTACTCACTCAATTGCGCGAAGACGACGCATTAAATCGGGATATGGCAGATGCACAGAGTGAGGAAGAGAATAGTGATTACGACAACAATACTGATGAATCTGGAGAAGAGACACTCTTTGGCCGTGAGGATGGTGATGAGGAGGATGAGGAGGAAGGACTTGATGCCACGAGAGAGTATGCTCCATCCCCCCCCCCCCTCTAGACGAAGAGTGTATGAGTCCCAAGTGCTGTTTCATTCAAGGGAGGTTCCTTACCTTGATAGCTTGCCAAACATGCCAGATGTGGAAGCTCTCACAAGGGATTTTGATGAAATTCGGATAGCAATGTGGGATGAGTCTAGACCAACGGTGGTGGAAAAGGACATGCTTTTTCCTGATAAAGCGCGCCTAAGCAGGGCTTGTAAAATGCACAACGTAAAAGAGTGTCGTGAGATGACGGTATGGGAGTCAAGTCCTATTGTATACAAGGTTGTTTGTCACAGGTGGTTTTGGCCATGTCATTGGATGTTGCGTGCGATGAAGAAGAACACATGTATGTGGAAAGTGGGTAAATATATTCCCACCCACACATGCGAAATGGACACATTCAATGGGAATCATTTCAACTTGGATATTGACTTGATTTCTCTTGTTCTTATTCCACACATCGAAGCGTCCATAACGTATAAAATCAAAGAGTGCATTACAGCAGTCCACTAGGAACATGGCCATACAATTACTAAAAGAAAGGCATATCTCTGGCGCAAAAGAGCGTTTGAAATAGTGTATGGTAACTGGGATAAGTCATTTGCAGATCTCCTTAGGTACATGGCTGTACTGCAGCATTGTAACCCCGGGACGGTTGTTGAATGGAAGCTTGAGCGTAGTGTAGGTAAACCAGAATAGATATTCAATTACCTGTTCTAGGCGTTTAAACCAGCAATTGATGGTTTTTCGCATTGTCGGCCCGTAATATCCATAGACGGCACTCATGTCTATGGAAAGTACGATATCAAGTTGTTGATAGCCGTGGCAATAGATGCTAATGGACAGATATTTCCTCTTGCTTTTGCTATTTGTGCCAATAAAAGCCAAGAGACGTGGACGCTGTTTTTGAACCACTTGAAAGAGCACGTTGTCAAACAGTGTTCCGGTATTTATCTAATATCTGATCGGCACAGTGGTATCTTAAGTTCTGTGGAGCATTTGCCTGCATGGCAAGAACCTTATGCCTACCATCGTTACTGTGTTAGGTACCTTAAAACCAATTTCCAGAAGGCATATCCCAACAAGGATCTCCATGATTTGATGTGGATGGCAGCAACAGACGACTAACAGCATAAATTTCGGCTGCGCATGGAATATATCAGGCAAGAAGATGAGGCAGCCTATCCTTGGTTAATGTGACATGACCCTGAGAAGTGGACGTTGCATGCGGATGGTGGCAGATGATGGGGAACTCTGAACACAAATGTGTCAGAGTCTTTCAACGGGTTATTAAAGTCTGCAAGAGGATTGCCTGTCACAGGCATAGTGCGAATGTCGTTCAAGCAGATGGCGGAGAGGTTTGTTGAAAGGTCTGCAGCTGCAACGTCATTGATGGAAAGGGGTGTCGAATTTATACCAGGGCCTATGAAGAGATATGAGAAATACAGACGGCGAGCGCATTGGCATTTATTTTTGCAGTATGATAATGAAAGAAATGTTTTTGAAGTTCACACCGCTATCCATGAAAATTGAGGTAATAATATACATATTGTAAATGAATCTACAAGGTTATGTTCTTGTGGGAAATGGTCCATCTACCACATACCTTGCTCACATGCCATCAAGTGCCAAGTTAGTTTGGGTGTAACCAACTATGTTGATGAACAATATAGAGTTGTGAAGTACCTAAACACATATAATGGGCAGTTGCAGCCAGTGGGTGTTGTGCATTATTGGCCGCCTAAACCATTTAAAATGGTGTGTAACAAGTCCTATTTGCATCGAATACAGGTGAAGAAGAGAACTCATATACGGAACCAAATGGATGTAAGTGATATCGTTTATGCGCGCAGATGTGGTATATGCTCGCAAACAGGCCACGGCCGTAGCAAATATCCTTTGGGTGGAAACAGTAATCAAGCTCGAGATGGGTGTTCTTCTAGTGTACCTAACTATCCATGAGTTGATATTGTAATAATTAGTAGTTATGTCTCTGTTGCAAGATTTATAAAATAAAATTATGCTTGTTAATTATGATTTGTACTTTCCCATTTAACATATTTAAATAATAATTTAATAAAATTATTTGTATATATATAAAGAAATATTTGTAATTATGATTTGTACTTTCTCATTTTACATATTTAAATAACAATTTAATAAAATTATTTGTATATATATAAAGAAATAATATACAGTTTTGTGTGTGTATTTAGCACGCAAAATATAGAGTCATTAGATAGTACGTTATGTATTTAGCGCGGTTGAACACTACGTTATGTGTGTTGTCTTGTCGAACTGAAAAAGCTGACCAGCTGACATAAAGTTGTCTTGTCCACATCGTGATATTTAGCACGCAAAATATATGTATTTAGCGCGGTTGAATACTACGTTATGTGTGTTGTCTTGTCGAAGCTGACATAAAGTTATCTTGTCCACATCATGATATTTAACACGTAAAATATAGCATCATTAGATAGTATGTTATGTATTTAGCGCGGTTGACCCCTATGTTATGTATGTGTTGTCTCACCTATAAATAACGGGCTCGTTGTAGTCATTTTGTGTGCTCAAAATTTACTAAAGGCAAATATTTCATTAAAAGTAAGGTTTTTTTTTTTACTAAAATCAAATATTTCACAAATGGCTCAACCTCTTCGTCCACCAATGTGCTACCGTGGAAAATTATGCATGATGCAAAGTTATTAGGATGGCGGTGAAGCTGGACGCTGCTACTAGCACTGTATGAACCGGTTTTACAAGGTTCCCGGCGAACCTATTTGTGAGTTTGAGGAATGGGTTGATGAACCATGCTATCAGGAATACTATAAAGAAAAACTGCAGTTTCTCCATATTATGTGTTTACGCCAACAGGAAACACAAAGTGAAGGCGATAGAATTATTACAGAAATGAGGGCGAAACTGAAGGAGGTGGGAGAAGAAAAATGGAAAGCACAATGGAATTGTGAAGCACAAAAGGGACGTAAAAAAAAATATAAACGGAAACTTGCGGAGGTGAAGGCGAAACTGAAAGAGGTAGAAGAAGAAAAAGAACAACTGGAAGAACGATTTAAGTCGTTGGAGCGGAGAGTAAATAGAAACCAGGACTAAACAATAGCATGTGTGTGTTTAGTGTATTTTTCATATTTCATGCATTTTTATGATGTTATCCTGTTATGTTTGTGTTTGTGCTGTAGCAATGTTTTCGTTGTTGTAATGAACTTTATTTTCAGTCATTGTAACGGAATTTTACTTCTTTACCACTTGTGTTTTTATTGCAGTACGAAACTAGTTAAATAACGGAAAATTAAAAAGTAATGAACATATTATATAAAAGTATTATTTACATAAAATGCAAAAACAAAATGAATAAAATCAGTCATGTCCCGCATCGAGTGTGCCTCAGTGCAGCCGCTGGCCTGAGTCGCATCGCATCCCGCCTGGGGACGCTATCAGGATCGTCATCATCAAGTCGTCTCCTTATAGCTGGATGCGCCGCTGCATGATCATCAATGGTGCTGAGAGGATCAGTAGAAAGAGCCGACAGTCCAGTAGAAACCTACATACGAGTAAAAAGCTCAGAATAGCAAAATATATAATAAAGTTACAACAATTTGAATTGTCGTACCACTATAGAGTCGGGCTCCTAAATGTAATCATCAGTCGCAATCATGTCAACATCGTGTTCAGCCTTAAAAAGGAAATTAACAAAGTTATGGAAAATACAGACAATTTCCAATTCAATACTATGAAAACCATACCTGGGAACGTGATGATGAACCATAACTCAGCCGGCGCCCACTATGTAAATCTCGGATCGGCCTCTCCTCAGCAACGGTAGACGAGCGTGGAAAGTATGTCCCCCAGTCATCCAGTACAGAAAGGTGCGTGCCCGTTATCAATAATTGACCTGACGGGGTCACCTGCGAAGTCCCTAGAGTGAGATCCGTCCCATGGCTGTATGACGGCATGTCTGTCTCATGTAGGCCACCTGGCACATCGGCAGGAACATAATCAGCAGGGGTCTCAACGCCCCCTTGTTGGGGACCACCTCCTCTCCGCCAACCGCCACATCGTCTGGAACCCCCGCCTCATAGGGCACCACCACCTCCAGACACACCAGGGCCTCGCTCGTACTCAGATGTCTCCACATAGTCAGGCACGTGTGCCAAACGCTGATTCTCTCGAGCTCACTCCAGTGTCCGGGCAGCCAACTCTACAAATCGATGGCTATAATCTTGCAAGGCATCCGTAGGATCGCCTTCATAGTCCTGCATCTGCAATCCCATCTGGTAGACTGTGTGTAGTCCAATAGCCTGCACAACGTATAAAATTACAAACTACGTATATTGCACTAAAATATTGTTATATAATGAATAATAGTAGAAAACATACCTGGGCCTCGTGTCGCCCGGCGTATGGAATGTACCGACCGCTAGCCTGATGAATAGGGTTCCCGATGAAAAGTAGGGTGACGTGCCGGTACCAGGACATATACCTCTAAATATCCACCTCCTAGTCCCAAGTAGGTGCGGGTGGAATCATCTGGTCTCGAACGTCCCAACTCTAGATATGCCCGGCTACCCATGCTACAAATGCGTCGTCCGTCCGGCTACAATCATCCCTCTGATAATGCGTAGGCTCCCATATAGGCCCTGGTATATACTGCGGGCGGCCAAACTGCCGAAGTACCCGCTCCGAGGCATGATGCTCCACAATGTCGAGGCATATGAGTGGGCAGAAGTGCTCCAAATATATCGGCCCACCGAGCAATAAGGTGGCAGAGAAGCTATTAAATCCTCGCTATATGGCGTCCAGATGAACTATCAAATAAGAGCATGAAACGCGAGTATACGCAATGCTAAGTTAATCTACAGAAGGTAAGTTTAGGTACATATTTACCTGTATGACCTCCAGCAGATCCAACACATCCCTGCATAAGGGGAGATTATGATGAGCATCACACTCTCGTAAAAGTCCATGGCAGAGAACCCACCTCCTGGCTAGAGGGAGAAACGAAGGTGCTACAGTAAGAGGTAATTATGGTCGCAGTGGCTGAAGCTGCAAGAATTGCTCCCAGGCCCAAACCTAACATACAAAGTTGACGTAATGTTTAAGATAAAGTCTAACTAGGTAGAGTTGGAAATGATGAACACTTTATTTGAATATGTTGTCACCTGTAGAAGCGACATAAAACCATAAACATCTCTCTGAGTGCCCATGCTCTCCCGGCACATATGCCTATACATGTAACCGAGAACAGCAGCACCCCAGCTGTAATAGGGTAACTCATCGAGTAGCTTAAAATGATGCAAAAATCTAAGGCTGACTAGGTTTTCCGAAGTGTTCGCGAACAAGACCCCTCCAAATAGAAGAAGCAACAACAACCTCGTATAATAGGTGATATGCTCCTCCTCTATATCGTCGGTGATATCAGGGTGGAGTAGCTCCAGGTGCTGTCTAATAGGGGTCAAAGCCAACCGATTAGCACCCGACGATGCAGCCTCGTCCTCTAGCCTGAAACCCGTGAGCTGCTCCAGCATGTCCAAATAATGACCACGCGACATATATCTAAAAGCAACAGGCAGTGAAACGGCTATGCCATCAGCGGGCAAGCCATATAAAACCTCAGCGTCCTGTAACGTGACGATAGCCTCGCCAATAGGAAAATGAAAAGTATGTGTCTCCGGTCACCACCGCTCAATCAATGCCGTGATCAATGCCCAGTCAACCTGTATCCGGTAGATCTCAATAATCCTATAAAATCCTGTGGCCTGTAGGCAATGGACTACACGCTCGTGGAGAACTCTCTCATGAAGAAAATCCCACAGATCGTCCACTCTCCTAGCACGGAGAGTCTGGGAAAGTAACTGTCCCTCCCATATATGATCGGACCTATGATCGCCCTGAAGCACTAATAGCTCACGAGAGTAAGGGCCGGGATGTATAGGCGTGTCCATGTCGTCAACTGTAAATTAAACAACATTAATTGTATTTTAATTATTTAATAAAACAAAGTATATGTAACCTTTGGGTTCCAAGCTCGATATTTGAGGCCCAGTAGCACCAATTTTTCATGAATATTTATGTGTGTCAAATTTAATTTTTTGATAGTTTTGTGTGTGTTTGTTTTATAATTTAAATTCTAAATTTTTAATTATTTAATTAAACAAAGTATATGTAACATTTGGGTTCCAGACTCGATATTTGAGGCCCAGTAGCACCACATTTTCATGAATATTTATGTGTGCATCAAATTCAATTTTTTTGATATTTTTGTGTGTGTTTGTTTTATAATTAAAATTATAAATTTTTAATTAATTAATTAAACAAATTATATGTAACATTTGAGTTCCAAACTCGATATTTGAGGCCCAGTAGCACCAATGTTTCATCAATATTTATGTGTGTCAAATTCAAATTTTTGATATTTTTGTGTGTGTTTGTTTTATAATTAAAATTCTAAATTTTTAATTATTTAATTAAACAAAGTAAATGTAACATTTGGGTTCCAGGCTCGATATTTGAGGCCCAGTAGCACCAAACTATCATGAATATTTATGTGTGTCAAATTTAGTTTTTTGATAATTTTGTGTGTGTTTGTTTTATAATTTAAATTTTAAATTTTTAATTATTTAATTTTATAAAGTATATAAAATTCTAATATTTAATTATTTAAATTCTAAATTTATATAAATATATATTTTCATCTACCATTCTAATAAATACTTAAACTGCAAGGATTCTACACTAAAATACTATACAGTTTACTACGCTAAATGTTTCTACATTTTGCTACGCTAATAAATAAACTAAATATAAACAACATATACATTTTAATCACATAACATTAACAAAAATAACTACAACAATACTAGTTTCGCAAATCAAACACATATGACATGGAAATACTAATATCTAAGTCCGGTTAAATATAACACATTAGTTTTGCAAATAAAATACAAAAGGTCATGGAAACACATTCAATAGGCAGTGTTATACATTATTATACAAGTTTGGACAAAAAATAAATCGAAATACCTCGATGTTGTGAGTGTTTTGCGTGAAAATTTGAAGACGAAGGAGTTAAACCACGAGTCCGGAATGCTCTATTACAATGTGGGACCTACTTGCTTGACCCTTTGTGTGACGGGAGGGGTCTACAAATTTTTTTTTTTAAAATACGACCAGCTATGGAGTTGAGGGGACCAGAAGAGAAAGGGCTTTTATAAAAAATGGGGAAGGGGAACTGTCGATGAAGAAGACGAGGGGGATTATTATAAGAGGGTATAACGTATGAATGAAAAACACTATATATAGCGTAAAGTTTCAAAACGCTATACTGAGAAGTCAAATCGTCTAACACATATAGTGTAACAAACGGAATACTAAACACATACAATTCCACACCCAACAGATTAACAAGTATATTTCACTACGATAAAAATGAGAGTTACAAAGAGAAACTACACACCGCAAGGAAATTGCTAAGAACAAACATAGTAGAAGAAGAGGATGAGGAGTACAGAGAGAATTGTGGATGAGGAAATGTAAACTCTGCCCAAGCAGTTGACATATTTTGCATAATTTCTAAAACTGCCGATGATACCCTTTTATCCCCTTTGTCATGTACTCCCTACTCAACCTGGATCCCAAGTAAATCTATCGTTGGGCTGTCTAATTCTTTGGCCATATCGTGGTTTAGCCTCAGGCCCAATAGCTTGGCCAACCTTTGTCCAAATAACTGGCCCATAAGCATTATCTAACTTATCCATGTTCACAACAATACTCCCTTCCTCAATAAGAACCTTGTCCTCAAGATTCGAGTTAAGAAATACTAGGCTCACGGCCTTTGGTAAATTGGTTATAGTCATATGGACTTCAATAAGCTCGCATTGCACCATATGGCAAGTACATGCCATATCCTTTTGAGCAAAATTAAGAGTGTCATACCAAACTTTATTCATGTCTGGCTCAACAATGGGGACAACATAATGTACTTCATTTGGGACAAAAACATGATGAGATATATACTGTGTTTCCTTTGAATACTTCATAAGCCGCAAAAATACTGGAATGAATAGCAAAATAGCTATTGTTCTACAAATGAGTTCCACTAGAATCATCTTTGCTTGCACTTTCTTTATTAGTGTACCAGTTAAATCTTGAAGCATGAATAAATATGTATCTACTCAATAACATGTTGATCTTCAACATAAACTGCTTGTGAGACAAAACAAAGGAGTATATTGCATTCTTTNTTTCCACTAGAATCATCTTTGCTTGCACCTTCTTTATTAGTGTACCAGTTAAATCTTGAAGCATGAATAAATGTGTATCTAGTCCAATAACATGTTGATCTTCAACATAAACTGCTTGTGAGACATAACAAAGGAGTATATTGCATTCTTTCACTAACACAAGCCCGGTACTGACCTGGGGTTCAAATGCAAAAGTCATTCATTCTTCTCGATTGCGTCCTTGTAACATATTCGTTAGTGGTTGTGATGATCTTTGTAGCCTTAGATATAACTTTAGCTCTCCCTTGCTGGCCAAAATATGGGTTCCCAAGGTCAAAAAGCAGTAGACAAGTGACAGGCTTTTCCAACTTTGACCCATTCTGGTGTACCCAAGCAATTCTAATATGTTAGGCAGACTTTCTATTGCATGAGCAAATCATTTCCAAAATTCTAGCACTGGACACAAGCACAACAAGAATCATATCATCTTGAAGCAAAAGAGTGGAATTACTATAGATCTGCTCATATGAAACACTAACATAAGCAAAAAGCAAGGGCCTGATAGCTCCTCTTCTAGTTGGGAAATTTACATCATCAGAAGTAAGTGCAAGTGCTAGCTTACTTGACAGAAAGACTTCATAGATTCAAGAAGTATCTCATGAAAACTACTATAGACAGTAGTTGGTGGTACAAAAGACTCAAGTACAATGAGCATGTTCCTATAAATCATGTCATCGAATATCCCTCTCCCATTGTCCAACCAACTAACTTTGCCATACACACACATGTCCAGTAGAATAATCACTAAGAAAGCTAGAGAGAACTTACTAGCCTTAGGTCACTGCCCAGTGTCAAACCAATTGGCTACATGGGCATTGATATCATGTTGGAACCATAACATATATTTAAAAACTCCCCTATGTTTTGTAAAATGTTGCCTTCTTGGATTTGAGGGTGTAAAATGGTCCTCTAACCTCCTCTGAGGTGGTTGTAGCCTGATTAAAAGAATAGCACTCGAGCCAGGATCAAACGTAAAGTCTAATCCAAATTCATTATATGGAAACTGAGGCAAATGAGACTTCTCCGCTACGCACTAAGCAAGCCTAAGTCGATGTCGTGGGCAAATTATTTTAGGATGTTCAATAAGAAATTGATTCCAGCAACCATATCCCATATCAAATTCAATGGCAAGAATTGGAACTTTTGCATTGGATTTAACACTCACTAGACCAATCATACTGATTTCTTGAGAGAGCATCGGATTGGCGTGGCTAACAACCTCCGTGATGAGAGTCGTACCAGTTTCATTTCTCTGAATAACTTTGTCAAATATTTTATCTGCGTCACTTTCAAAAATAGCAGCAGCTTCTTCATTGGATATCCATGGTGATATATCATCCAAAAAATCAATTCCTTTCCTATGAGGAAATTTGTCAAATAGCTGAACTACAGTGTCGCTTGAATTTTTCTTCACCATCGCGCAGACTTGCTGGTCCTCCTCTAATTTTCCATCATTTGAATCAAAGTTTATCTCTGTTGCCTTGAAAATCCACTCATATTTCATAGGCAAAATCTCTGTAAAAGCAGATTGTTCAATCTGTTTAGTCATGAGAAAATCTCGTCCAATAAGAAAAACAAGGAGTGCTTCATCGCTTGCAAAATGGCAAGGCAAATTAGGCTCATCACTCTGGGGACTTTCATCAAACACCATGTCCTCCACTGTTGCGCACTTGTTTCCACCGGTTAGACTAGAGGTGGGATCATGTATTTCAGGGATTCGAAGGTTTGTGAATGAATCTGAGGAGGAAGGAAGATGAATTGTGGAGTGCGCAGTTGTAACTGAAGAACTATTAGCAATTGTATTATGGATAACTCTAGTAGAGAGTGCATCAAATGCTTGTTCTATATTGTTAGCTGGTTCAAAAGCAGAGTCAAGCCCATAAAAAATTGAAATACATTGCAGATCAGTAAAGGTTCGTTTCTGAAAATGCCGAAGAAACATCTCCTTGAAATGGTTCCAATCATAGAAATGGTTATTAAATAACCAGTTAAACCACGCAAGGGCATCACCTTCTAGATGGAAGGAAGGAAGAGGCAGCCAATCCTTCTTAGAGAAACCAGGTATGTGAAGTATAATTCGGCTCGAAAAATCCAGCTCTCCGGGTTGCCGTCGCCACTGAATCTAGGTAGAAACATCACTGTCGTTGGAGTCCGATGGATGAAAGCACCAATGTAACAAACGGAATACTAAACACACACAATTCCACATCCAACATATTAACAAGTGTATTTCACTACGATAAAAACGAGAGTTACAAAGAGAAACTAAACACTGCAAGGAAATTGCTATGAACAAACATAGTAGAAGAAGATGATGAGGAGTACAGAGAGAATTGGGGATGAGGAAATGTAGACTCTGCCCAAGCAGTTGACATATTTTGCATAATTCCTAAAACTGCCGATGACACCCTTTTATTCCCTTTGTCACGTACTCCCTACTCAACTTGGATCCCAAGTAAATGTATCGTTGGACTGTCTAATTCTTTGGCCATATCGTGGTTTAGCCTCAGGCCTAATAGCTTGACCAATCTTTGTTCAAATAACTGGCCCATAAGCATTATCTAACTTATCCATGTTCACAACATATAGCGTATAAACACAAAACGTTATATTTAACCGTAGCTGTTACCATCAATATATAGCGTTTTGTGTTTATACGTTATATATAAAAAGGTCTTTTTAAAAAAAAAAAAATACTTGTTTGTGTGTTTTGAGTCCAAAGAACCAATTGTTAGGTTCCGGACTCCTGACTATGTGATTTATTTACTGCTGGTCCAGTAATCTTTCATTCTTTATTTCCAAAAGTGGCGATGGTGCATTATTGATACTCCAGCTTTTGTTGTTTTTCTTTCTTTTGCTTTGTGGTTGGTAGAGACGCATTCCAAATTTTAATTCGAGTTCTAATCCCTAGATATCCATCAATTTGTTTTACTTCTAGGTTTATACTTCAATATTTTTGACAATTTATTTAGGTTTTACACTGATATATTCATATATAAGCTAAAAGTTATAGACGACTCCAATGAACTACTCTCTCCGGTCCAAAATAAGTGATATTTTAAATATTTTCACACAAATTAAAAAATTCACCTTTTAGCATTAATTAGCAACGGAATTGACCATATTAACATTTACTATCTCACATAAACACTCCTAACACATATTTCAATACTATTTACTCAACCATTAAAAAAAATACTATTTACTCCAAGGACAATGTAGGAAATTAATTCATTCTTGAAATTTGAAAAAACCACGTATTTTGGACCACAAGAAAAAGCCAAAAAAATTACTTATTTTGGACCCGAGGGAATAGCATCTAAGAATTATAACCTGTTTGGCCAAGCTTCTTTTTGGCCAAAAATTGAGGTGTTTGGCCAAACTTTTGGAAGGAAAAAAAGTATTTTTGAGGAGAAGCAAAAGCAGTTTTGGAGAAGCAGAAAAAAGTAGTTTCTCTCCAAAAGCACTTTTTTGATAAGTACTTTTGAGAAAAATACACTTAGAAGCAGTTTCTTAAAGCTTGGCCAAACACTAATTGCTGTTTAGAAGAGCTTTTCAAACTAATTAGTCAAACATAAATTATTTCTCACTAAAAATACTTTTGAGAAAAACACTTTAAAAAAAATATTTACAGCTCGGTCAAATGAGCTATTAGGTCTGGGGATGGAACGAGGGAAAAGAGAGGAATACATCATAGATTTGATCTTTACTTTTATCACTGATTTGAGATATTGTCCTTTATCTATGGACTATAGTGCTAGGTCGATTGCTTAAACATTTCACACCCTTCATATTATTCGTCAACAAAAAGGGCCTTTTCTAAAAATCTACCCTAATCTATTTGATTAAGTACAAAATTTAGAAAAAAAGAAAAGATATTTGGACTTATGTTGAAAAATAAAGTATATATATATTTTATATGGTTATAAATCATTGTATAAATATAAATTATTTTCAAATAAGAAAAGAAGTCATTTTTTTGGCACGTACTAAAATGAAATATATTCAAATAAATAGAAACAGATGGAGTAAATTTTTTCCACATTGAATAATGCTCTTTAGCCCGCCCGTAGGGCCCGGCCTGCTTCCCGCCCGAAAGAACTGCTCACTAGCTAGCCGGACTAGTGGGGCTATCTGGAGACATACTGAAAATCCTGTCTTTCGAACCGAACGCAATGCCCGTCTTCCAAATAAAAAAAAGAGCTCGTTGGGAAGAAAGATTACGTGCGGCCTGTAGAGCACATGTAAGGCACAGTCGAGTTGCTCACGCAGCGGATCTCTCTCTATCTATAGATAGAGAGGTGTGAAAGTAATAGCCTTATGTTATGGCCACCCCGACTTACGGCCTTTACGCTACTACTATTGTGATGTGTTAACCCTTATCACTTGCCTTTTCAGCTCTTAATAGATAAATCACCAAGCCAAATAGGGTTTTGCATGATGTTGTTAATTGGTGTTAAATTTAATCTGTTAAATAAAGATCACTACAAGAAATAAGTCTTTCCATATGTCAATCTAGAAGTGGGTTATATGTTTGAGACGTATACTGTCTGTCTGGCTGCAATATTTGGTATATCAGAATAATAAATAAAAAATTATAAGGAAATATTAAACTAATTTTATATGATCTCAATGTTTTTGGCTTGAAGTCATTCATATAACAATACTATAGATTTCAAATGACACCTAAAATAGATTTGAGAATGGCCTGGTCATACATTCAACGAAGAGAAGGGCCCGAAACTGTATTTAAAAAAAAACAAATTCGACATGATTGGAATGAGTTACAATTTTTAAATAAGCTAGGAAGTTAGGGTGCCTCATCACAATATTTATTTAAGCTTAATTGGGGGAGCATAATTTTTCTTCCACCAAAGTGTTGGGAAATTGAAAATTTACTCCATCTTCGCTCACATCATTAAATTCTCCACTTAATTAATTTGAATATTTACGCACTTATGTCTCAGTAATCATCAACATTCCCTCCTCAAAAAGCAACTAGCATCCTACTAACCTATAAATTAAGAATTAAACCTGGGTTATAACATGTTATTCACGTGCAGCGTTGCACTCGTTATATTAATTGTATGGGGTCAAATTTGACCCTATACGCCCCTACGCCACAGTGTACGCTCAGTAAGCGTATATCTGCTACAATAAGGACGCGGCTCGGACGTGAGGGCGAAGGCGACGCTATTTAGAACTGGGCATCCTCGCTAGGAGGACGTCAACCACGTTCGATACTGTATGGGGTAAAATTTGGCCCTATACGCCTCTACGCCAAAGGGTACGCCCAGTAAGCGTATATCTGCTACAGTAAGGGCACGGCTCGGACGTGAAGGCAGAGGCGATACCATTTAGAACCAAGCGTCCTTGCTAGGAGGACGTCGACCACGTTTGATATTTTTATTATTATTTAAGGAAGGCCCCTTCTTATATAAAGGGGACCTTCCCATTGTAAAGACCATTAGTATTATTATTGAATAATACATCTCTCTCATTCTCTCTTATTCTCTCTCTATCTCTTACTTCTAACGAACAACTTTTCTTGAGTTTAGAATATCATTTTAAGTATTAGATCTACAGCATAGTTATCATTCTTACATCTCTAGGCCTATTATATTTGATTACGATTTACCCTCCCATATTTTTGATTGTTTTCTAGCTTACAAAGTATACTTTTAACTTTTGAGCCAAACAATTTGGCGCCGTCGGTGGGAATTTCGAGAATCAAAATCATAGTATCCACCTAGAAATAAACCAATTACCTTTCTCTATATCACACGAAAACAAAATATGGCTGAAAATAACACCAGATTGAAAGCTATAGTAGGTGTCATAGCCAACCTTGTTGGCCCTCTCAACGAGGCCAGTGACGACGTCATCATCAATGCAACCCCCATCACCGCACCAAGTGCAGATATCTCATCTTTCCCATCCGATGATCTAACGATCTTGCACGAAAAGGGAGCTTCCACATCTTTTGTTAAGGAAGCATCCTCGGTGGTCAAAAAACTACTGGAAGAATGGCTGACAAGCACCCTAAGTGGCTTGGTTGAGAAATCACCACAAGGAAATATCAGGTCTGTGCCAACGGTAAGCATCACCGCTACCATGGGTGAACATGAGGATACACGAGTAAATAACCAACCCATCGAAGCACAGACACTTAGGGTGAGAAATCACCACAAGGAAATATCAGGTCTGTGCCAACGGTAAGCATCACCGCTACCATGGGTGAACATGAGGATACACGAGTAAATAACCAACCCATTGAAGCACAGACCAGTGACGGTACACTAACTGCCATCCTAAGGAAGATGGAAGAAATGGAAAACGAAGACAAAGCACTCCGCGACCAGATGAAGGAACACCAGGAGAGGGTCGACAAAATCCCCGGAGCTCCCAAGTTGCTACCAAAATGCGACGTGGGGAGGTTCGTAGAGCAGCCATACACTGAAGAAGCTGCCCCTTACTCTATCCCAAAAACCTTCAAGATGCCTCCCTACTTGAAGGTATACGACGAAACCACGGATCCCGAGGATCATCTGATCCACTACGTCACTGCTATGAAGGGCAATGACCTATCAAAAGAACAGGTACCGTCGGTGCTACTGAAGAAGTTGGGCGAGACGTTGACAGGAAAGGCCTTGACATGGTATTCTCAGCTGCCAGCTACAGCAATATCAACGTTCGAGGAAATGACGGATAAGTTCGTCACCGCCCATGCGAGTGCGAAGAAAGCGGAAGCAAGGGTGAACGACATCTTCGCCATCAGACAAACCACAGGAGAAGGGCTTATAGACTTCCTAACCAGGTTTAACAGGGTGAGGATGAGTCTACCGAATGTATCGGAAGGCATGGCAGTCACCGCTTTCCAGAACGGGCTAAGCAGGGACGGCTCGAGGGCGACGCGACCAAGAAGCTGCTGAGCCGCCTCATGAAATATCCCCATTCCACATAGGAGGAAATCCACAATGCCTATTTTGCTGAGGTACGAACGGACGAGGATGATCTCAATGGGTCGACTCAATAGCTAACGACAATACACTAAGAAACAAGGAGAGATTGACGCAATGAGAGACGTCGAGAACAACCCCCGCGATCCAACAGAGACCGACATCAGCCGTACACCAGATCATCCCATCCACCGCCCAGACATACGGACGCGTTACAACGACACGTCGCCCCACTTCAAAATGAAAGAGGTACCCCCCTATTGCCCGCACATAACTTTTATGTGTCTCCTTCAGAAATAGTGTACGCACTGGAGAAGCTAGGCACCAAGGTGCAATGGCCGCAGAAGATGAAATCAGACCCCGCCATAAGGAAATCAAACGTCCTGTGTGAGTTCCATCAGGAACGGGGACACAAAACCGAAGACTGCATAGGCCTATGGAAAGAAGTAGCCAGGATACTGAACCATGGATACCTGAAGGAGTTACTCAGTGACAAAGGGAAAATCAACTTTGCGCGCAGACGTTAACAACCTCGTGGGCCGCCAAAGCTACCTTCCCCAACACAAATGATAAACATGATCGTCGGTGGCAGCAATGAATCAACGATCAACCACCTCAAATTCACCAATCCACACAGACTGAAGCGGACCATCTCCTACGAACGGTATGACGACTTCGAAGGTAGTATCGCCTACAACAAGTCCGATGCCGACGGTTTGTCTTTCCCTCACTATGATGCTTTAGTTATTACTTTACGTATCGCTGATATGGATGTCAAAAGAGTCATGATCGACGATGGAAGTGGCGCCTATATTATCCACCCAAGGGCCCTTGCACAAATGAGACTCGAAGATAGGGTAATATCGCGTTGCATAACACTAACCGATTTTAACAATGCAGTAGAATGAACATCCTGAGAAATAACCCTGCCCGTCTTAGCGGGAGGAGTCACGCTGGAAACGACTTGCCATGTGATGAACCAAGAAACGGCGTACAACGTCATCATAGGACGCCCATGGATACACGCCATGCGAGCGGTTCCTTCAAGCCTTTACCAGGTGATCAAATTCCCTACCCCTTGGGGAATATTCAGCATTAGGGGAGAGACACGCAACGTGCAGGAGTGCTACAAGATAACTCAAGATTGCGCCCACACCTAACAACTAAAAGGGGAAAGTGCGGAGGCATAGCAATTAGCTGTGTCGGGGACTAAAGTCGACCCGACAGCGGACGCCATCAAAGATCCCGACGTCATGAAAGCAAGTAAAGCAACTGTCGAAGACCTCGACCTAGTCCAATTAGACGACACCAACCCAGTGAAGAAAGCCTAAGTTGGCCACGGCCTCGCCAACCCAAGTAAGTATCATGAATTCCTAACTAACCATGCTGATCTATTTGCTTTATCCCATCCAGATATGCTAGGGATTCAGCGAGATATCTCCACCCACAAGCTGAACATCGATCCATTGCATCCGCCTGTGTGGCAAATGAGAAGGAAATTCAATGCCGCAATCAATGAAGCGGTCAGCGAGAAAGTGGACAAACTACTTGCCAACGGCTCCATCAGGGAGTCAAAGTACCCCCAGTGGGTCGCCAACGTTGTCATGGTTAAAAAGAAAAACAGGAAGTGGAGGATGTGCGTAGATTTCACCGATCTAAACAAAGCATGCCCGAAGGATTCATTCCCACTACCTCACATCGACCAATTGATCGATGCAACCGTAGGACATGAACTGTTAAGTTTTCTAGACACTTACTCCGGCTACAATCATATCATGATGGCCGAGGAAGATCAGGAGAAGACGACTTTCATTACCCATCAAAGGACTTACTACTACAAAGTGATGCCATTCGGGCGCAAAAACGCGGGGGCTACATACTAGAGATTGGTCACCAAGATGTTCAAAGAGCAGCTCGGTAAGACCATGGAAGTCTATATCGATGATATGCTAGTAAAGTCGACAAAAAAAAAGGATCACATCGACCACCTGAAAGAAGCCTTCGGAATATTTAGAAGATACGAGATGAAGCTGAACCCCGAGAAATGTGCCTTCGGTGTAGCCTCAGGGAAGTTCTTAGGATTCCTCGTGTCGCAACGAGGTACCGAAGTTAACCCAGACCAAATCAATGCGATAGGCGCGATACCTGAAGTGCTGAACAGCAAAAAACAAGTGCAGAAGCTGACGAGGCAAATAGCAGCCCTATCTAGATTCATCTCACGATCCTCCGACAGATGCCACAAATTTTTCAATGTACTGAGAAAGGACAATGGATTACAATGGAATGAAGAATGTGTCGAAGCCTTAAGAAAACTGAAGTCGTACCTGTCCTCGCCTCCACTGCTGGCCAAAGCAAATCCGGGCGATCCCCTGCTGGTATACCTGGCCGTATCTGAGGTCGCGGTCAGCGCAGTATTGGTTTGCAAGACTAAAGGTTCGAAATCCCTTATTTACTATATTAGCAAGACTTTAGTGGACGCCGAAACACGGTATTCATACCTTGAAAAATTAGCCCTAGCACTAGT
Organism: Nicotiana glauca; assembly: GCA_026770625.1. Classification (NCBI taxonomy): domain Eukaryota; kingdom Viridiplantae; phylum Streptophyta; class Magnoliopsida; order Solanales; family Solanaceae; genus Nicotiana; species Nicotiana glauca. Next base: position 22,028 of record MU708449.1, read on the forward strand.
CGTAGCTTCACGGAAGCTCAGACCCTATTTTCAATGCCACCCCATAAAAGTAGTAACAAACTTCCCCTTGAGAAGCATCCTACATAAGCCTGAGTTATCGGGAAAGCTTGCTAAGTGGGCCATAGAGCTCAGCGAGCATGATATCTTGTATCTCCCGAGAACCACCATCAAGTCGCAAGTACTCGCCGACTTCGTGGCCGACTTCAGCATAGAGATATTGCCAGAGCCGGAACAAGAGGCACCTCGTGCCCCTTCCAACACCGACTTATGGGCTCTTTACACTGACGGCGGTGCTAATGCCTCGAGATCGGGACTGGGACTCGTTCTCGAGGTCCCCACGGGCGAAATAATTCACCAGTCCATACGATGCCCCGAGATGACTAACAACAAGGCCGGATATGAGGCTGTTATCGCAGGTATAAAACTAGCCATCGAGTATGGAGCTCGACGACTCGTCCTCCATTGCGACTCCCAGCTCGTGGTAAACCAGGTCACTGGACTTACCAAATCAAGGAGCAGAGATTGCAAAAGTACCAATCGGAAATCCACATATTAATGACCTAGCTCAAAGAATGCCGCTTTGAGCAGGTTCCTAGGGTGCGGAACGCCGAGGCAGATGGCCTAGCAAAACTGGCCGCAACCACTAAAAACTTCGACAAAGAAAGCATGGTCACCCTCCTTCATTCAGCCATTGATCATACTAAGGTACTCTCCTTAAATTTGACTTGGGACTGGCACAACCAGTTTGTGTCCTACTTGCAGGAGGGGACACTCCTACCTAACAAAAACAAAGCCAAGAAGCTCCGCGTACAGGCCGCCCGGTATTGCCTGATAAATCGCGAGCTCTACAAAAGAACCTTTGGCGGACCCCTGGCCAAGTGCCTAGGGCCTTACCAAACGACACCAGTACTCGAAGAAGTGCACGAAGGCCAATGCGGTGCCCACACAAGTAACCATGCCCTCGTACTCTACTTAATATGGGTCGGCTACTATTGGCCAACTATGAAGAAAGACGCGGCAGAATATGTCCGCCGATGCGAACAATGCCAAAATTACGCCCCCATGATACACCAACTAGGGGAACCTCTCCACTCGGTCACTTCCCCATGGCCTTTCATCAAATGGGGAATTGACATAGTCGGCCCGCTACCAGCAGGACAAGGAAAGGTACGATTATTATTGGTTTTAGCTGACTATTTTTCCAAGTGGGTAGAAGCAGGTGCGGAACAGGAAGTCATTGCTTTCATATGGAAGAATATCATCTGCCGCTTCGGCATCCCCAAAGAAATCACCTTCGACAAAATATTAAGCGAATACTCTCCACGCAATACCACCCCTCCGCCAACGGCCAAGCAGAGTCGTCCAACAAAAAGATACTAAACATACTAAAGAAGAAGCTCGAAGACGCCGAAGGGCTATGGCCTAAGCTACTACCACAAGTACTATGGGTACACCGGACCACGCCCAAATCCTCCACAAGAGAGACACCATACTCACTGGTCTACGGAACCGACGCTGTCATACCGGTCGAAGTAAGCAAACCAAGCCTTAGGTATTCGTATACAAGCGGAGCAGAAAACGGCGCGAACAGACTTCAAGACCTCGATGAGGCCAAGGAAAGAAGAGAAATGGCTCACATAAAAATGGTGGCCCAAGTCGAAAGGTACTACAACAAGAGGTCCAAAATACGACCACTTAAAGTAGGTGACTACGTCCTCAAAGCCAAAACATTGGCATCAAAAGACCCAAGTGAAGGAAAACTGGGCACCAACTGGGAGGACCATACAAAATCACGGCAGCAGTGAATAAAGGGGCATTCTAGTTAGAGACAATGGAAGGAAAAATGCTCCAAAACAATTGGAACGTCGCCCACCTCAAGTATTTCCATTTCTGAAAGGCACCTCCCGAGTCGTACTCTTTTTCCCTTGCCCGAGTTTTGTCCCAATTGGGTTTTCTCAGGGAGGTTTTTAACGAGGCGGCATAGGGGATGCCTCACGAGGCAAGTTTATCACACCAGCCACTCCATACGCCCTCCCGACTGGCATGACAAAGGGACTGGACTAGCATGATCTCCAATGTATGAAAGGCTACGGCCATCTCCAATGTACGAAAGGCTACGGCTAGCTCCAATATATGAAAGGCTATGCCATCTCCAATGTATGAAAGGCTACCGCCATCTCCAATGTATGAAAGGCTACCGCCATCTCCAATGTATGAAAGGGTACGGCCATCGCCAATGTATGAAAGTCTACGGCCATTTCCAATGTATGAAAAGCTACGGTCATCGCCAATGTATGAAAGGCTACGGCCAGCTCCAATATATGAAAGGCTACGGCCAGATACAATATATGAAAGGCTACGGCCATCTCCAATGTATGAAAAGCTGCGGCCAGCTCCAATATATGAAAGGCTACGGCCAGCTCCAATATATGAAAGGCTACGGCCATCTCCAATGTATGAAAAGCTGTGGCCAGCTCCAACATATGAAAAGCTATGACCACCTCCAATGTATGAAAGGCTACGGCCATCTTCAACGTATAAATGTCTAAGACCACCATCGTCAATAAGTCGACCCAGCTCGACTACGACAAACAAACTCGACGACAGTCAAAGTCACGTACATGGCTACGGCCATGTCCAACGTGTAAACGGCTAAGGCCACCATCGTTAATAAGTCGACCCAGCTCGACTAAGACAAACAAAATTGACGACAGTCGAAGTCACGTACATGGCTACAGCCATCTCCAACGTGTAAACCGCTAAGGCCACTATCATTAATAAGTCGACCCAGCTCGACTACGACAAACAAACTCGATGACAGTCGAAGTCACGTACATAGCTACGGGCATCTCCAACGTGTAAACGGCTAAGGCCACCATCGTCAATAAGTCGACCCAGCTCGACTACGACAAATAAACTCGATGACAGTCGAAGTCACATACATGGCTACGGCCATCTCCAACGTGTAAATGGCTAAGGCCACCATCATCAATAAGTCGACACAGCTCGACTACGACAAACGAAATAACTCGACAACAGTCGAAGTTACACACATAGACAGAACCATTGACAATATCACGGTTAAGGCAACCGTCACTATCGGTCGCCAGCTCTGTCCGATTACGGTGCAAAGCATGTAAGCAACAGACAAGGCAACACTCGAGAAGCCCTCACTACAAAAAGGAGAGGGAAAACAAAAAGAAGTTATAATGGTCGTACGGTCAATATCACAAACAGTACTGAATTCAAGTAAAAACACTTACGTTCTAGATTCCACCTTTCCAGGAATCCTTCAAGATTCGACACCAGGTGCTCCATCCTGATGTAGAAAAATTTGCGCCAGAAGCGGCGGTTAGTCTTGTCGTCGGCCTTAATGACCAGGCCCCTCGTGCCACGGCTTTTTAGTTGTAGCATAGTACCCATCATGTAGCCAGTGCTGAATAACTGTAAGAGGTGGTGGACCGAAACGTTGCATTCGGCCCTGGCTGCGTAGGTGGTCATAATACGACACACCTTCCAAGTGTAGGGAGTGAGCTGAGCCGGGCACACATTGTAAAAGCGGCAGAGCTCCCCCACGAGGGGATAAACTGGGAGGCCGTACCCGATTAAGAACGGATATTCGTAAAATATGCAATATCCCGGCCGGTGCATATTGGCATAGTCCGTCCCGGCCGGCTCCATCACCACGTGGTCTGGAATCTGGTACGCCTCTCGCAGGTCATCCAAATGTGATCGTAATAGCTCGCTGTGATCCCAAAAAGGAGTCAGGCTCTTGGTCGGGAATTCTCTGCGAGTGTGTATCTCTTTTGGAAAGACATTATCTACGCTAAGAGGGACGAGGGTTTTCTCTACCTTTTTCCCATCACCACCCGCAGATGGTGGAACCCTAGATGGGGTGTCACCCTCAGCGTTTTTGCTATTTTGCCTACGTTTCGCCATAATAATTTTTTATATAAATCAAGCTCTGACAATAAGAAGAGTGGTTTCAATAGAAACGGAAGAATTTAGCACGAAGTAGCGTTATTTGGCAAGGAAGATGAAAAGGGAAGTAGAAAGAATTCAGAAGTTCGAAAGATAAAAAAGATTGAATTTTTTTCCTATTTGTAGGGCTAAGATACACGGAAATCGAAGAGGCGTGATTCAAAATGGGCGCGGGAAACCAAAATGCCAAATCATCTCCTGAAATGCCTCGAGAGCAAGTATAATCATGACGCATGCCAGCAGTGACGTCATTTTAAAAAGGAGACCACGTGTCAACAGATCAACGACGCCATTCCCCTACTTGCGTCATCGCCCTCATAATAAGGTCAAATTTTCCGAAGACGAGGTCGGCATTTCCGCCTATTGAAGGTGTCTACTGAATACGCCTCCAACAAGCGGAGGGACTAACTGTATGGGGTCAAATTTGACCCTATACGCCCCTACGCCACAGGGTACGCCCAGTAAGCGTATATCTACTACAATAAGGGCACGGCTCGGACGTGAGGGCGAAGGCAACGCTATTTAGAACTGGGCGTCCTCGCTAGGAGGACGTCAACCACGTTCGATACTGTATGGGGTGAAATTTGGCCCTATACGCCTCTACGCCAAAGGGTACGCCCAGTAAGCGTATATCTGCTATAGTAAGGGCACGGCTCGGACGTAAAGGCAGAGGCGACACCATTTAGAACTAGGCATCCTCGCTAGGAGGACGTCGACCACGTTTGATATTTTTATTATTATTTTAAGGAATGCCCCTTCTTATATAAAGGGGACCTTCCCATTGTAAAGACCATCAGTATTATGAATAATACAACTCTCTCATTCTCTCTTATTCTCTCTCTATCTCTTACTTTTGACGGACAACTTTTCTTGAGTTAAGAATAGCATTTTAAGTATTAGATCTATAGCATAGTTATCATTCTTACATCTCTAGGCCTATTATATTTGATTACGATTTACCTTCCCATATTTTTAATTATTTTCTAGCTTACAAAGTATACTTTTAACTTTTGAGCCAAACATTAATCTTATCTTCTAAAGCGTTGTACCCTAGTTATAACAGTACTTCTCTTCCCAAATGCGAGGAGTAAATAACTTTTTAGGGATACGTACATAAGGATAATTTTGGAAAAACAAATTAAATTTTTTCTTGATTATATAAGTAGACACTTATTTTGGATCAAAATAAAAAAGCAAATTGGTCATTTATTATGGACCGGACGGAGTATTTATTATACACTGAGCAAATGTTCCTCTCTTTGGGATTGGAGTCATAATATGCTCCTCATATTAAACAAAGACGCAAATTTTAAATTTTTCCTTCTGTAGCAATATAAGGGACGTGCTAGAAAATCAGTTCAAATATGCTTTACTTAATGGAAAAGGGAAGAGATTTAACTTTTTACGAAAAAGATATTGAGTACATGAATCATTGATCACAGTGCTTTAGCAACTTAATTACAAATATGAAGAAAAATGAATAACACGCGGATTAATTGACAAAGTAGGTATTATCATTTATCAACACACAGTCATCATGGAATTCGTTGACGCAAAGACACAACACAAGTCACAACTTAATGTTCAATCAAAGAATGAGAGAAAGAGAGAAAACAAAATACCCCACTAATTTAATTAAATAATATGCAACTAATTAGGATTTTACTAATTTTGTAAAAGTGTTCGTACTAATTGAGTTCAAAATTGTACTAGTTTTTATCAATTTTCGGAAAACTAACTGTTTGTGATGGTTTGACCTCAATCTAAAAGTTTTAAAGCTAGACCACCATCTGCCCCATTTATGTTATTCTGAATTTTAATTAACAAAGTGGAGTTTGCTTACATAAGCACTAATCACTTTCATTAGTGAGTTGCATTATTTGTGTAAACCCAGTGCTCAACCAGTCGCGTTAGTTGAGCGCAACATAAGTGCATCTACATTTTCTGTTGTCGGAAGATTCAAATACGCCTCTATCTTGCGCACTAAGAATTATATATATAAAAATAAAAGGGATACTCAAGTTATAGTATAGTATCGTAATATATTTTTCAAACATATATAGATGTGTGTGTTTGTGTGCGTTAGAATCTACTAAATATTATATTTGAACTCATAATTAACAGGCATTCAGAACTAAAATCATAAAGGTCATATACATTAAATTTAAATGTTGGGATCAGTCTCTGCATATAAATCTTACTTCCCGGATATATGCAACGTACATGCTTCTTGTTGTTCGTAAAATGCAGTTAATTTCCCTAGTTTGCGAGAGGTCTCGTTTCAAATTGGGTGTGTCCATGTTCTATTGAATTAAACTACTTAAATCTGGCTGGAATGTGATTCATAGCCCCAATCTCCTCATATTTTTACATAAATGTTAATTTGTAATGAAGATCAAAGTTGAGCTCGAGCTTGAGCTTTAATGGCGGAAAAGAAGTATCTAGAAGAACGCTCTCAATCTATGGAAGACAGAAAAAACAGATTTTCATTCTAGAATAATCTGATTGCAAGCCTAACTATCTGTATATATACATCTCTCTATCTATTGGTACATTACTGATCTAAGACACTAAGAAGAAGTTGAGCACTAACTAACTCTAACTAACCCTTCCGTAAATTAGTTATAACTAACTAAAAAACCCATGTGCTTCTCACATGCTACTTTCTCCAATACTACCCCCTCAAGCTAGATGGTGCGAACAGGTTGAGCATCCCTAGCTTGTTCATAAGATACACATGCTGTGATTTGCCCATAGCTTTGGTAAACAAGTCTGCCTTTTGATCTTTTGACATCACATATCTAGTCTTTACGATTCCTTGTTGGAGTTTTTCTCTGATAAAATGCAGGTCTATCTCTATATGTTTGTTCACTCATGGAATATGGGATTTGCAGCAATTTAAATTGCTGCTTTGTTGTCATAATTCAGCTCGACTGGTAGGTCAACTTCTGCACCCATTCTCTACAAAGTCAAGTCAGCCATAGATTTTCTGGACACCAGCTGCCATACTTCTGTACTCAGGTTCTACTTAACTTCGTGATACTGTGCACTGCTTCTTTGACTTCCATGACACCAAGGAGTCCCCTAGCTTCAGCATATACCCTGTTACTGATCTTCTAGAGACTGGACAAGATGCCCAATCTACATCACAAAATACAGTAAGCTTGGTCGACTGATTTGAGCTCATCCACAGTCCTTGTCCTGGAGCACCCTTGATGTATTTGACTACTCTAATTGCTGCATCTATGTGTGATCTTTTAGGACAGTGCGTAAACTGACTAAGCACATGTATTGCATAACATATGTTCGGCCTTGTCATTGTGAGATACACCAGTTTCCCTACTAATCTTTGATAGGGTCCTACATCTCCTAGCTTCCCAGCTCCTTTATAGTTGTTTTGCTTTTCATATTCAGCTGTAGTGAATCTCTGGTAACATTCCAATGGTGTGCTTGTTGGCTTTGATCCTGTCAATACAAGCTCATTAGTCAACTCCGGTGCAAACTTCCTTTATTCATTAAGATTCCCTGCTTTGACCTTGTTATCTCAATTCCAAGAAAGAACCTCAATTCTCCCAGGTCTTTGATTTTGAAGCTATGTTGCAGTATGTCTTTTGCCTCTTAAAATCATTAGTTGATTATTCCTAGTAGTAAGAAGGGCATTTACATACACTAAAATGATTACCATTCATGTTCCCCTTTTTTGTAAACAATGAGTAATCAAAGTGGCTATGTGTGAAGCCTGAGTTGATAAGTGATTCAATCCACTTCAAGTTTCACTGTCGAGAAGCTTGTTTCAAGCCATACAGGGATTTATGCAGCCTACATACTCCCCCCTCCCCCGGCTAGGAAATCCCTGTGGTAAGCACATGTATACCTCCTAAGTCAAATCCCCTTGGAGAAATGCATTGTAAACATTCATTTGATGTAATTTCCTGTTGTGTGTTTTAGCTAATACTAGGAAAACTCTGACTGTTACCATTTTAACCACTGGAGAAAAGGTTTCTTGGTAATCTAGTCCTTCCATCTGGTTGTATCCTTTTGCCACTTGCCTTGCCTTGAATCTTTCTATCTCACCATTTTCTTTGTACTTTATGTTGAATACCCATTTGCATCCAATAGGTACCTTGTCTTGTGGTAGGTCCACTAGTGACCAAATGCTATTTTCCTTAAGTGCCTTTAGCTCTTGATCCATTGCTTGTATCACCTAGGGTCTGTCATTACTTCCTCATAACTGTGAGGTTCTTTGGTGGAAATGAATTTGGACAGACAAATCTGGTAGCTGGCTGAGAGAGTTTGGTGGCTAAGGTACTCTTCCAAAGGATATCTGCAGACTACCTTTGCTGAATGTTTTGTAGAGGTTCATTTCCTTATATAATCCTGCATCCAGATGGCTTCTTTCACTGTCCTGGTTGATTTTCTCAGTTTTTCTTCACCTCTAGGAAGCCCAGAGTCTGTTAAAGGGATGCTGGATGGCCTTGATTATTGGCATGTACATCGGCTGATGGTACTTGTTGAAGAACCAAATTCTCTCCCTCTGAGTGTTGTTGTGAGTCTGCTGAAGGTGAAATCTCTGAGTGTCATTCTGAGTCTACTGAAGGTGAAATTGCAGGGGTTGGGATCACTCATTCTGGTGTTGCTGCAGCTTGTGCTGGCTCCTTAAGTGATATCTCTTTGCTGGGGGAATCAGTGTGTGATATCACACCTTTTGGGTAAACCTGTAGTCTTCCTTCTTTCAGCATCTAGAAGGGAAATATGTGCTCCACTAATGTAACATCCCTGCTAATAAAAAAAGAGGAAGTTACATGATATACCCATTTATAAAACTCACTTTTATGATATACCTAAGTTTTAAAATAACATCAAATATCCCAAAAATATTACACGGTATACCTCCATATATTCTAAAATATATCATGGTATTCTACTTAGGAATACAATCCAAACCTAACTTACCATATATTCTAATTTGGAATATAATATTCTAATTAAACGTACCATATTGTGTTAATTTGAAATACATTATTCAAACTAAAGATACTATAATATTCTAACAAAACATACTACAGTATTCTAATTTAGAATACAGTATCCAAACCAAATATACTACAATATTTTAATTTGGAATACACTATCCAATGAAAATATACAATAATTTTTAATTAAGAATATAATATTCAAACTAAATATGCTACTGTGACGACCCGACCCATCGTCGTATGAGTTACCATCCTGTTTCCCCCACAATATGCTTCTCTATGTTTCATTATCAGTATTTTAGGTGATCGAGTCGATTTGGATTGGTTTTAGTAGGAAATGAGACACTTAGTCTCTTTTAAGAAGACTTAAGTTGGAAAAGTCAACCGGACGTTGACTTATGTGTTAGAGGGCTCGGATTTGAATTCCGATGATTCGGTTAGCTTCGGGGGATGATTTGTGACTTAGGAGTGTGATCGGATGTAATTTTGGAGGTCCGGTGTAGAATTAGGCTTGAATTGGCGAAGTTAGTATTTTGGCGAATTCCGGTTGATAGGTGAGATTTTAATCCGAGGGTCGAAATGGAATTTCGAGAGTTGATGTAGCTTCGTTGGGTGATTTTGGATATATGTGCAAATTTTCAGGTCATTCGGACATCGTTTGGTCGGGTTTTTTATCGAATGCGCATTTCAGAAGTTTTTAAGAAACTTAGGCTTGAATCCGATGTAATTTGATGGTTTTAGTGTTGTTGGATGTATTTTTATGATTGGAACAAGTTTGAATAACGTTATAGGATTTATTGGTATTTTTGATTGAGGTCCCGGGGGGCCTCGGAGTGATTTCGGATGGCTAACGGGAATTTTTAAAGTTGGAAAATGCTGTAGAAATGCAACATTCAGTGCACAACAATTTTGTTCTATGCGATCACAGTGCTCTAATGCGATCGCATAGGGTTAGCTACATACCCAGGAATTTGTTCTATGCAATCGCATAGGGTTAGCTACAGTACCCAGGAATTTGTTCTATGCAATCGCATAGGTTTAGCTACAGTACCCGGAAATTTTGTTCTATGTGATCGCGAGGCACTAATGCGATCGCATAGTGTTAGCTACAGTACCCGGACAGAATGTTAAAAACATTTCATCCGCGAGCCCAACCTATTTTTCCATCATTTTTGGTCATTCTTGAGAGCTTTTGGACGGGAATTGAAGGGGTTTTGACGGGAAGTGATTGGAGGTAAGTCCTATGAACTAAATACATGATTTTATTGTGAAATCATCCTTGAAATTCATGAAAATATAGCCAAATTATAAAAAATTAGGGCTTGAGATTGAAAATGTAAATTTGGGATTTAAAGGGCCATTTGTGGTCCGATTTGGGTGTTCTTGGTATGTACGGACTCGTGGCGAGATAAGGAATCCGTTGATGTTAATTTTATAATTTTTCGAGAGGTGGACCCGGGGCTCGGGTTTTGCAAATTTCGTGAATTTCGATATTTTTCGATTGTTTTCGATTGGGTATTGTCCCATTTCCATATTGTGATGTATTCGCTCTGATTTTGGATAGACGTGTGAAGGCCGATTTGAGGGGCAAAGGCGTCGCGAGCTAGAGATTTCACTGGTTCGAGGTGAGTAATGATTGTAAATGATATCCTGAGGGTTTGAAACCCCGGATTTGCATATCATAGTGCTATATTGAGGTGACTTGCACGCCGGATATAAGCGTAGGGTAGAGCACCATTGGGGATTGTGACTTGGTCCGTCCTGGTTGTTGATTTTACCGTGTATTTGACTGATACTACTTGTATCATCATATTATGGGCTGACTTCCATGTTTGGGCTTCGTGCCAACTATGTGAATCCTTCGGGGATTGATATTACTGTTTTAGCATATCTTGCATATCATTTGGTTTCAGTCCAAGGTTTTAAATACTGTTTTG
>MU708452.1:3865-27151 GCA_026770625.1 Nicotiana glauca
CTGGGCCGTTTGATCAATTGATCAACGGTCCGGATTTAATTTTTATACGACGCCGTTTTGATTTTGTATATGCAGGCCGGTTTTTATCTTTGGGTCTGATACTTGTGTTGTCTAATTGGGCTACTGAATTTGCCCAAATTCATGGTTCTATTTCCTTTTTTATTATATTGTATTTATTTTATTTCTTGTATATTTTTGTATTTTTTGTATAATGTTTCTTATTTATTTTTTCCTGTATTTTTTGTATTATTCCTGTATTTATTATTTCTTGGTATTTTTCTTTTAATTTTCTGATTTTTCTAAAATTAAAGAGTAATTAATTTCTATTTTTGGTATTTTCTAATTAATACAAAAAATGGTACTTTGTTTTGATTTTCTTTGCTTTATTATATTTTTTCAAAGACAAATCCAGATATTTTCACATAATTATCAACAAGTTTCCATACAAAAATCATTTTTGTATATATTTTTTGGAATAATTTGCTTGGGGCAAAAATCACGTGCTCACAACTCCGACCGATATATTCTCGTGTGAGGCTCCAAAAGTTTGGTGCTGTTTTTTCTCAAATCAAGATACATCTACATCTGGATGAGTTAAATCCCACTCTAAAATCAACACAAACCAAATAAAATCTAATCTGTACACATAATGAAACAAATATCCTCTTTCTTAAAAAAGAAAAATATATATTATATTAACAAAATAAATTAATTTTTACTATAACCTACTATCTTAATGGAACTTCATCACATGTTCCTTTCTTCCAACAAACATCCAATTAAATTTCTTATATTATCAATACATGTGTTTTTATTTTGTAGTCTATCTTATACTCCCTTTCATCCATTTTAATTGTCGTGTTTCTCTTTGACCCATTTTTAAAAAAAAGTTATTAATAAAGGAGCTTTTTGACTACTATACCCTTATTTAATAGAGTTAATAGCCTAAAATCCATCTAAACTTGTAACGACCTGACCGGTCATTTTGCTTTTTGAATTCCGTTCGCCTAAATAAAGCCTCCCGTACTTACTTTAACTAATTTACGACTTGCGGGGGCGATTGGTTTTGGAATTGGAAGGGTTTTGAGTAAAAATATGCCCATTTGCTTCTTTAAGATTTCTTAAAAAGACCAAGTTTGACTTCGGTCAATATTTTTGGCAAACGGACCCGGATTCATGATTTGTCAATTTCTGCCGTGGGAAAATAAGGGACCTGGGCGTATGTCCGAAATCGAATTTCGAGGTCCCCAACCCGAGTAATAAAATTTTATGTGAAATTGTTAAATTGAAGGTTTAAAGAATTAAAGAAACTAAGTATTCATTGAATTCCTAGGTATCGGGCTCGGATTTTGGTTCCGAAACTTGGTACAAGTCAGAAATATCAGTTAAGACTTACCTGTAAAATTTAGCGTCAATCCGAGTAGTTTAAGGACGTTTTGACCCGTTAGAATAAAATTTAGAACTTGAAGTTCAATGGTTTGATTTTTTTGGTTTTGGGGTTTGATTCCTCGATTTGGCGTTGTTTTGAGTGTTTCGAGGGTTCGAGTAGGTCCGCCTCGTTATTTCAGACTTGTCGGTATGTTCGGGCGAGGCTCGGGAGGCCTGAGCGTCAAATGGCCGAGTCTCGAGTGAAGTTAGAAAGTTGAAAAAGGCTGAAGGCTGCTGCTTCTGTCATAATCGCATCTGCGGGACCGCAGATGCGGTCAAATGATCGCAGAAGCGGCCCAAGGCAGGCCCAAGATAAATCGCAGAAGTGGCCTACGAACCGCAGAAGCGGTTCCGCATAAGCGTCTCTCAGACCGCAGATGCGGTCCAGCCTCCCTTAGCCCAGAGCCGCAGATGCGGCCTTATTTCTGCAGGTGCGGCCTTATTTCCGCAGGTGCGGGACCGCAGATGCGGCCCCAAACCGCAGAAGCGGAAATCGCTGGGCAGTGAACTCATTTAATTCGAACTCAAGTGCATTTATTTCACATTCTTCTCCACACTTGGGCGAATTTGGGGCTTCCAAAGAGAGGGTTTCCACATATCATCACAAGGTAAGTAATTTTCACTCCCCCTTAGCTTAAATACATGAACATTAGATAGATTAAACACTAGAAACTAAGTAAAATCAAGGGTTACAGCTAGACCTAGGGTTGTAATAAAACTAAAATTTAATCATGTAATTTAGTATGTAATGAACTAGAAATCATATATTATCGATCCTTAGGGCATAAAGAATAACTTCCATCGAAAATTTTCGGAATCCGGGCACGTGGGCCTGGGGTCGGAATTTAGGAAACTTCTGTTAATGGTTCGGGAATTTCTTAAATAGCTAGGATTTGACCTTGTGAGGTTATATTAATTAGTTCTTACTTCGTTTAAATAGTTTGGGATTGTTCGACTTCGAATTAAGGACTTGGAATCGTTCTTTGAAATTGGAAGTGCACTTTGGAGCGAGGTGAGTCTCCTTTCTAACCTTGTAAGAGGGAATTGTCCCCTTAGGTGTGTTAATCGGTTATGCTCCTATGTGTGGGGGCTACGTACGCACGAGGTGACGAGAGTCCGTACGTAGCTACTATTATGCTATTGTCCGGGTAGTCTAGGACCCAAAAGCATGCTATACTTGGAATATCTGTAATCCTATGGACATTTGAGTTTCTTAAATTAAAGTGAATTAGTGAATAAATTTCTAAAAGGATTTAAACTTCATTTTATTAAGTTGTTAGAAAAGGATTGGCCTTTATTTGAATAACTACTCCCCGATAAATTCTTAATCTGCTATTTGAGCATGTATTTTATGTGTACATGCGTCGCTTGTATGATTCACGAGCAGGGTGGTTGTTTATTTAAATTTTACCGCATAGCACATATGATTCGCGAGTTGGGTAATAGATGCATCTATGGTTCGAGCCGTTCGATCCTCGGCAGCGCACATTTACTTTTCTGTTGTATCGGGCCGTACCTCCCTCGGTGGTTATTTGCGCATGAGTTATCTAGCTTTCTACTTGTGGTTCAAACTTCAGAATTGTTTAAATATTTATATATGAATGAACACTCTTTATGGAAGGTTAAAGGAAGGATTTCTATTTCATACCTCGAAATTTTATGACTTGAGTTATACCTGCTTATTATAAATTATTACTTGACCTTAGCAAGTATCAAGTCGACCTCTCATCTCTACTTCTTTGATATTATACCGGATACTTACTGGATATATGTTGTTTATGTACTCATGCTACACTTCTGTACTTAAATGTACAGGATCTGAGACAGGTGGATCTGGATACTACTCTGGTGCGCATCAGTGAGCATCATTGGGACTTGTACGGTGAGCTACTTCTCTTTCATGCCGATCCGCAGCCGAATAAGTCTTTCTTTGTACTTTTGTTTCTGTCTATCCTGATTCAGACAGTAAGATAGTATATTATTCTTTTGTGAATATTCTACTAGTCGCCTGTAGCTTGTGACACCAAGTTCTGGCACACACATTAGTAGACATTTGTTTTTGGGTTGTATAACCATTATGATACATTATTGGTCACTTCTGGTCTTAACTTAAATTTAAAAATCCGTTATACTTAGTTTTGGTAAGAGTAAAAAAAAAATGAGAACTTAATTATATTTCCGTGTTGGTTGGCCTGATAATAGTGCCGGGTGCCATCATGACCTATTATGGAAAATGGGTCATGACAACATCATATCAGAGCACTAGGTTCACGTAGTTCTCACAAGTTATGGGCAAACCTGATAGAGTCTTGTAGATCGGTACGGAGACGTCTGTATTTATCTTCGAGAGGCTAAAGGGTATTAGAAAAGACTACTCTTTATTCATTTTCCATCATGCAGTGATCAGTGTACTAAATTTCCCTCTTCTACTCTCTCACAGATAGTGAGGACTTGTATCGCCGACGTTCCGGACCCGGGAGGGGCTGCTCCCCTAGTTGCTAGAGGCCGAGGTAGAGGCCGGGGAAGGGCACCGGCCCGTGGTAGGGGATGAGGGCGTCCCAGAGCCATTCCAGTTTCACCACCAGTAGATCCTGCGAGGGATCCGATCATTGAGGAGCAGGGAGAGGTGCCCGCAGCTGAGCCTACCCCGGTTGATTTCATGACGGCACCGGGATTTTAGGAGGTCATGGGCCGCATGCTTCGGTTCATGGATACTATGACTCAGGCTGGTTTATTTACAACAGATCAAGCTACCTCACAGGCAGGAGGGGGAACACAGACCCCTACTGCTCAGGCTCCAGGTCATACAGCCACAGTTTATCACACTCCGGGTGCACTACCCGCAGATGGGGTTCAACTAGTTGGTGCAGTGGCACCCCAGCCCAGGCCAGTGGTGGATGGTGACCCGCAAAAGTTACTAGATAGATGGACTAGACGTCACCCTCCAGTCTTCGGGGGAGAGTGTCATGAGGATGCTCAGGACTTCATTGATAGGTTCAGGGACAGACTGCACAACATGAGAATATTGGAGTCACATGGAGTTGACTTCACCACTTTTCAGTTTGAGGGCAGGGCCCGTAGATGGTGGCAGTCTTATGCACTTAGCAAACCAGTAGGTTCCCCTCCCCTCACCTGGAGTCAGTTCACTCAGTTGTTCCTTGACCGATACATTCCACCCTCTGAGAGGGAAGAGCTGCGCCATCAGTTCGAGCATCTAGAGTAAGGTCAGATGTCAGTGACCGATTATGAGGCGAGGTTCTCTGAGTTGTCTCGCCATGCACTTATGATACTTCCTACAGAGGCAGAGAGAGTGCAGAGATTTGTTGCGGGATTACACCCCACTATCTGGTCAGGTATGGCCCGAGAGGTAGAGATGGGCCTAGGGTATCAGCTAGTACTGAAGATTGCTCGTAGGATTGAGGGTTAATGTCTGAGGGGTAGAGAGCAGATACAGCAGGACAAGAGGGCCAGATTCTCCAGAGAGTTCAGAGGTGCCCTAGGTAGGGGCAAAGGTCAGTTCGGGAGGGGTCAGCCCAGCAGAACACCATATTCAGCACCACCACCCCCTCCCCGAGGTGCCCCAGCGAGGCCTAATTTCAGTGCGATGCCGGAGAGTTCTTACCGCCCACTAGCCATTCAGGGTCCTTCCAGTGGGTATTCTATTTATCAGGGTTCTTCCAGTGCTCACTCTAGTGCCACGCCAGAGAGTTCGTATCGCACACCATCCATCCAGGGGTCTTCTAGTGGGTATTCGGGCCAATAGGCTCAAACTTCAGGGTATCAGTCTTCGATGCCGAGAGGATGTTACGAGTGTGGAGATCCGGGTCATATGAAGAGGACTTGTCCCAGACTTCGGGGCAAGGCGGTGCAGCAGGGTCAGCAGTTCATGGTTCCAGTACCAGCTGCCCAGCTATCTAGAGGTGGAGGGCAGACTGGTAGAGGCCGTCCCAGGGGTGGAGGCCAGACGGGGAGAGGTCAGCCAGCTACTACTCAGTTAGGTGGAGGCCAGACAGCCGGTGCTCCGGCTAGATTCTATGCTCTTCCAGCCAGGCCAGATATATTGGCCTCAGATGCTGTCATCACAGGTATTATTTTAGTCAACAGTAGGGATGCATCGGTATTATTTTATCTAGGATCTACTTATTCATATGTATCTGTTTGCTCGTTTCCTGGTTATTTCTCCTGAGCTTTTGGGTGTTCCTGTTCATGTGTCCACTCCTGTGGGTGATTCTATGGTTGTGGATCGGATCTACCGGTCTTGTGTGGTTACTTTCTGTGGTTATGAGACTAGAGCGGATCTTCTATTGCTCGATATGATTTATTTTGAGGTCATCCTGGGCATGGATTGGCTATCTCCATATCACGACATCCTTGATTGCCATGCCAAAACTATTTCACTAGCGATGCCAGGATTGCCGAGATTGGAGTGGAAGGGTTCCACAGTTGACACACCTAGCAGGGTTATTTCTTTCCTGAAGGCTCAGCGCATGGTTGAGAAGGGGTGTTTGGCTTATTTGGCTTATGTCCGAGACACCGCTACAGAGTCTCCGATGATTGATTCAGTGCCAGTAGTCCGAGAGTTTGCTGATATTTATCCTTCTGATGTTCCTGGCATGCCTTCGAATTGTGATATTGATTTCTGTATTGATTTAGCTCCAGGCACTCAGCCTATATCCATCCCACCGTATCGTATGTCTCCTAAGGAGCTGAAGGAGTTGAAGGAGCAGTTGGAGAAGTTGTTAGCAAAGGGGTTTGTTAGGCCCAGTGTATTGCCTTGGGGTGCACCAGTGTTGTTTGTGAAGAAGAAAGATGGGACTATGCAGATGTGCATTGATTACCGCCAGTTGAACAAAGTCACCATCAAGAATAGGTATCCATTGCCCCGTATCGATGATTTGTTTGACCAGCTCCAGGGTGCTAGGGTGTTCTCTAAGATTGACTTGAGGCCAGGGTATTATCAGCTAAAGATTCAGGATTCAGATGTTCCAAAGA
The DNA here is from genome assembly GCA_026770625.1 of Nicotiana glauca. Lineage (NCBI taxonomy): Eukaryota > Viridiplantae > Streptophyta > Magnoliopsida > Solanales > Solanaceae > Nicotiana > Nicotiana glauca. Next base: position 10,286 of record MU708452.1, read on the forward strand.
CTGCATTCAGGACTAGATATAGCCACTATGAGTTTCTGGTGATGTCATTTGGCTTGACTAATGCTCCGGCGGCATTCATGGACTTGATGAACAGGGTGTTCATGCCTTATATTTATTCTTTTGTTATCATCTTCATTGACGACATCTTGATATACTCACGTAGCCTGGGGGAGCACGAGCAGCATTTGAGAGTAGTGCTTTAGACCTTGCGAGAGCAGAAGCTTTATGCAAAGTTCTCCAAGTGTGAGTTTTGGCTAGAGTCAGTGGCATTCTTGGGGCATGTAGTGTCAGGAAAGGGTATTAAAGTGGATCCCAAGAAGATTGATGCAGTTCAGAGTTGGCCACGTCCTACTTCAGTGACCGATATCAGGAGTTTCCTGGGGTTAGCAGGTTACTACCGACGATTTATGTAGGGCTTTTCATCTATTGCATCACCTCTGACTAGATTGACCCAAAAGGGTGCTCCATTCCATTGGTCCGAGGATTGTGAGGAGAGCTTCTAGAAGCTCAAGACGGCTTTGACTACGGCACCAGTTCTTGTATTGCCTTCTGATTCAGGGATATATACGGTATATTGCGATGCTTCCCGCATTGGCTTGGGATGTGTATTGATGCAGGGGGACGAGTTATTGTATATGCTTCACGTCAGCTAAAGGTTCATGAGAAGAATTACCCTATGCACGATCTAGAGTTGGCGGCGATTGTTTATGCTCTTAAGATATGGAGGCATTACTTGTATGGGGTGTCATGTAAGGTTTACACCGACCATCGCAGCTTGCAGCATTTGTTCAAGCAGAGGGATCTTAATTTGAGGCAGCGCAGGTGGCTTGAGTTACTAAAGGATTATGACATTACCATTCTTTATCATCCAGGTAAGGCAAATGTGGTCGCGGATGCCTTGAGCAGAAAGGCGGAAAATATGGGTAGCTTGGCATTCATACCTGCTGAGGAGAGACCATTAGCTTTGGACATTCAGTCCTTGGCTAACAGACTGGTGAGATTGGACATTTCAGAGCCCAGCCGAGTTCTAGCATGTGTGGTTGCTCAGTCTTCGTTATTGGGGCATATTAAGGCCCGACAGTTCGATGATCCACATTTGGCAGTTCTCAGAGAGACGGTACTATAGGGAGGCGCCAAGGAGATTTCTATTGGCGAGGATGGTGTGTTACGGCTTTAGGGCCATGTATGTATTCCTAATGTTGATGGCTTGAGAGAGAGGATTCTAGAGGAGGCCCACAGTTTGAGGTACTCCATTCATCCGGGTGCCACGAAGATGTATCGTGACTTGAGGCAGCATTTCTGGTGGCGGATGATGAAGAAGGACATCATGGAGTATGTAGCTAGATGTTTTAATTGCCAGCAGGTCAGTGTGAGCACCAGAGGCCAGGTGGCCTACTTCAGCAGATGCCCATTCCGGAGTGGAAGTGGGAGCGCATCACTATGGATTTCGTGGTCGGATTACTGCAAACTTTGCGAAAGGTTGATTCGGTATGGGTTATTGTTGATAGGTTGACCAAGTCGACCCACTTCATTCCGGTGGTGAATACTTATACGGCGGAGACATATGCTCAGATTTATATTTGGGAGATAGTTAGGTTGCACGGTGTGCCGGTTTCCATCATATCAGACAGAGGCCCTCAGTTCACTTCCCATTTCTGGAGATCCATTTAGAGTGAATTGGGGACCCGCATGGAGCTTAGCACGTTATTCCATCCTCAGACCGACGGGCAGTCAGAGCAGACAGTTCAGATTTTAGAGGATATGCTTAGAGCATGTGTGATTGACTTTGGAGGGCAGTGGGATCAGTTCTTGCCCTTAGCGGAGTTTGCATATAATAACAGCTACTAGTCCATCATAGAGATGGCCCCATATGAGGCATTATATGGTCGGCATTGGCGTTCTCCTATCGGGTGGTTTGAGCCTGGTGAGGCTAAGTTACTTGGTACAGATTTGGTACAGGATGCCTTGGATAAGGTAAAGTTGATTCAGGAGAGACTCCGCACAGATCAGTCCAGATAGAAGAGTTACGCGGATCAGAAGGCGCGTGATGTATCATTCATGATTGGCGAGAAGGTTCTCTTAAAAGTCTCACCAATGAAGGGCATTATGAGGTTCGGGAAGAAGGGCAAGCTAAGCCCAAGGTTTATTGGTCCCTTTGAGGTGTTGAGACGAGTTGGAGAGGTTGCCTATGAGCTTGCCTTACCTCTGCGTTTATCGGGAGTTCATCTAGTCTTTCATGTATCGATGCCTCGGAAGTATCATACTGACCTATCACACGTGTTGGACTTCAGTACCATTCAGTTAGATGAGAGCTTGGGCTATAAGGAGGAGCCAGTTGCCATTATTGACAGACAGGATCACCAGTTGAGGTCCAAGAAGATTTCTGTGGTGAGAGTCCAGTGGAGGGGCCAACCGGTTGAGGAGGCAACCTGGGAGTCCAAGGAGGACATGCGGAACAGATACCCCCACTTATTCAGCATTCCAGGTACTTTTCTATGTCCGTTCGAGGACGAACGTTTGTTTAAGAGGTGGAGAATGTAACGACCCGACATGTCGTTTTGCCTTTTTGAACCCCGTTCCCCTAAATAAAGCCTCACGTACATGCTTTAACTAATTTACGACCTGTGGGGGCGATTGGTTCAGGAATTGGAAGGGTTTTGAGTAAAAATATGCCCATTTGCTTCTTTAAGATTTCTTAAAAAGACCAAGTTTGACTTCGGTCAACATTTATGGCAAACGGACCCGGGTTCGTGATTTCTCAATTTCTGAGGGTCCGTGGAAAAATATGGGACCTGGGCGTATGTCCGGAATCGAATTTCGAGGTCCCAGCCCGAGTAATGAATTTTTATGTGAAATTGTTAAATGGAAGTTTTAAAGAATTAAAGAAATTAAGTATTCATTGAATTCCTAGGTATCGGGCTCGGATTTTGGTTCCGAAACTTGGTACAGGTCCGAAATATCAGTTAAGACTTATCCGTAAAATTTAGCATCAATCCGAGTAGTTTAAGGATGTTTTGACCCGTTAGAAGAAAATTTAGAACTTGAAGTTCAATGGTTTGATTCTTTTGGTTTTGGGGTTTTATTCCTCGATTTAGCATTATTTTGAGTGTTTCGAGGGTTTGAGTAGGTCTGCCTCGTGATTTCAGACTTGTCGGTATGTTCGGGCGGGGCTCTGGAGCCCTGAGCGTCAAATGGCCGAGGCTCGAGTGAAGTTAGAAAGTTGAAAAAGGCTGAAGGTCGTTGCTTCTGTCATAACCGCATCTGCGATTCTAGGACCGCAGATACGGTCAAATGATCGAAGAAGTGGCCCAAGGCAGGCCCAAGAGAAACCGCAGAAGCGGTTCTACATAAGCGTCTCTCAGACCGCAGATGTGGTCCAGCCTCCCTTATCCCAGAGCCGCAGATACGGCCTTATTTCCGCAGGTGCGGGACCGCAGATGCGGTCCCCAAACCGCAGAAGCGAAAATCATTGGGCAGTGAACTCTTTTAATTCGAACTCAAGTGCATTTATTTCACATTCTTCTCCACACTTCGGCGAATTTGGGGCTTCCAAAGAGAGGGTTTCCACATATCATCACAAGGTAAGTAATTTTCACTCCCCCTTAGCTTAAATACATGAACATTAGATAGATTAAACACTAGAAACTAAGTAAAATCAAGGGTTAGAGCTAGACCTAGGGTTTTAATAAAACTAAGATTTAATCATGTAATTTACTATCTAATGAACTAGAAATCATACATTATCGATCCTTAGGGCATAGAGAACAACTTCCTTCGAAAAATCTCGGAATCCGGGCACGTGGGCCCAGGGTCAGAATTTAAGAAACTTGTGTTAATGGTTCGGGAATTTCTTAAATAGCTAGGATTTGATCTTGTGAGGTTATATTAATTAGTTCTTACTTCGTTTAAATAGTTTGGGATTGTTCGTCTTCGAATTAAGGACTTGGACTCGTTCTTTGAAATTGAAAGTGCACTTTGGAGCGAGGTGAGTCTCCATTCTAACCTTGTCAGAGGGAATTGTCCCCTTAGGTGAGTTAATCGGTTATGTGCTCCTATGTGTGGGGGCTACGTACGCACGAGGTGACGAGAGTCCGTACGTAGCTACTATTATGCTATTGTTCGGGTAGTCTAGGACCCAAAAGCATGCTATACTTGGAATATCTATAATCCTATGGACATTTGAGTTTCTTAAATTAAAGTGAATTAGTGAATAAATTTCTAAAAGGATTTAAACTTCATTTTCTTAAGTTGTTAGAAGAGGATTGGCCTTTATTTGAATGACTACTCCCCGATAAATTCTTGATCTGCTATTTGAGCATGTATTTTATGTGTACCTGCATCGCATGTATGATTCGTGAACAGGGTGGTTGTTTATTTAAATTTTACCGTGTCGCACGTATGATTCACGAGCGGGGTATATATGCATCTATGGTTCGAGCCGTTCGACCCTTGGCAGTGCACATTTACTTTTTTGTTGGATCGGGCCGTACGTCCCTCGGTGGTTATTTACGCATGAGTTATCTAGCTTTCTACATGTGGTTCAAACTTCAGAATTGTTTAAATATTTATATATGAATGAACACTCTTTATGGAAGGTTGAAGGAAGGATTTCTATTTCATACATGGAAATTTTATGACTTGAGTTATACCTGCTTATTATAAATTATTCTCATTATTATTTGACCTTAGTAAGTATCAAGTCGACCTATCGTCTCTACTTCTTTGAGATTAGACGGGATACTTGTTGGGTACATATTATTTATGTACTCATGCTCAATTTTTGTACTTAAATGTACAAGATCTGAGGCAGGTGGATCTGGATACTACTCTAGTGCGCATCAATGAGCATTCTTGGTACTTCTACGGTGAGTTGCTTCTCTTTCATGCCGATCCGCAGATGAAGAAGTCTTTCTTTGTACTTTTATTTCTATCTATCCTGATTCAGACAGTAGGATAGTATATTATTCTTTTGTGAATATTCTACTAGTCGCCCGTAGCTTGTGACACCGGGTTCCGGCATACACATTAGTAGACATTTGTTTTTGGGTTGTATAACCATTATGATATATTATTGGTCACTTCTGGTCTTAAATTAAATTTGAAAATCCCTTATACTTAGTTTTGGTAAGAGTAAAAAAAAAGAGAGAACTTAATTATATTTCCGCGTTGGCTGGCCTGACAATAGTGTCGGGCGCCATCATGACCTATTACGGAAAATGGGTCGTGACAAAACTATACAACATTTGTCAGTTGCCTACCTAAATTATCGCAGGTCCCCGAAAATCCCATAACTATATCTCCATTCATAATAACAACTCCTCGTCGCATTCTTACTAGTGCATATAATACACATTCTAAATTATTTTTAAGATCTACCATGTGGCAATTTACGTGGTTATTTATTTAGCTTAATTTAAAAAATAGACTTAATTAAGATTTTAATACTCTTTATTATATTATTGTAAAAAATTATACAGTAAAAATAAAAAAGGGGCTAGGGTTAAAACTAGTGGATCAATTGTAAAAATGCTCATTTTCTCTTTGCTCTCATCAGAAACTTTTCTCTTATCGGATAATGGCTACACCTTTTCTTTGTAGTGATATTTTTCATTAATCTTGGCTCTAACCTCAATTGCTTTGTCTATTCTTGTTTCTATTATAAAATTGGGATAAAATCTAGGGTTCTGCCCCTGAATCAGTATGGAAGATTAGAAGAATTTCAGATGGATCCAGATAAAGAAATGGAGGAGAAGGGTGGAAAAATGAAAAAGAAAGGTAAAAAGATGAAAAAGGAATGTGAAATGTAAAGAAAAAGAGGAGAAAATAAAATAAAAAATATATAAATTTTAAAAAAGAAAGGCTAATTTTCCATTAAAACCCGTCAGGTGGGGCATTTTAATGGCATTTTTCGTCTTCATGCGCTTTTTGGTGATTTACTACACACATTATGCCACATAAGCGAGGAGGAGGTTTATTATAAAGGGGGATGTAGATCGGGGGGTTTTGAGGGACAAGCGATAATTTTGGTAGGCAACTGACAAAAGTTGCATAGTTTAGGCGGATTTTAGTTTATTAACTCTATTTAATACTCTTTATTTTTAGGTGTTTATACTATGTAGTCAATATTTTTACTTTCCAAAATATTTAATATTAAGGGCAAAATAAAAAAAAAAAAGTATACATTGATATTCTAAAAAGACAACTATGTTGGATCAAATATATCTAGTAACTACGATAATTAATATGAGTCGGAGGGAGTATAAAATATCTTCTAATGTACTGCATAAGTAATAAAGTATAAATTATAAAGAAAAATAAAAGGGTAGACAAATACCCTTTTCTAAGCGAAATCTATATATTTCTGTATACTATATTAAATAATAAAAATAAAATTACAGAGCAATACACTCCATAAGCTGCCCTTGCAGTATTTTAGCCCAGTTACGAATTTGCAAATATATATCCAAGTATCAATAAGCTTAAATCTGAATTTTTTTCTATTTTTTTTAATTCTCTCTATCTTCAGGCATGAAACATCCGTGAGTTTCTATTCTCACTTTTCCTCAAGTTTCTACCTACCTATCACAGCTACAAAAATGCATAAATAGAGAAATCTAAAATTCTATCTCCTTTAATGCTAATCTTGCTAAATTTTGAATATGATTTTGTGAGAAATTTGGAGTGGGTAATATTTGAACTTATTAGAAATAGTCTAAGTAGGCTATGTACAAAGTTTGAAGTCATTTGACGGAGATTTGGACTAATTTTAAATATGAATTGCAATTGAAAATCGTATAAAACGTTCGTTAGAGATGCCTATACACTTTTATACAATGTTATACATTTTTATACAAAGAGGTACATTATATAGATAGTTGTATAAAAGTATATAAAAATATATAAGCACGGTAGTAAAAATATTGGTGATACACCTATGTATATAGGTGTAGTAGTTGAAGAAGAAGAAGAAGAAGAAGAAATGTGAGAACTCCACCAAGTACCTATAAATAATGTATCAACCTTGTATAAAATAAATATAAGAGGTGTTTATACACTATTATACAAATGAATCTTATTAGTGAAGCTTCATGGGTCCTTCTCCTTAAATTTAATTCAAATCTAGTTTAAATCTATTCCAAATCACTTCAAATTTGAGTTCTGAACTCCCTTTGATGATCCCAATCGATTGGGACAACACTCAATCCAATCAACTAACAAATCGTAAAATCCAATTTCTTAAATTGAATCTTCAAAGACTTTTAATGGTGACTCCAAAAAAAATAATTCTTTTACATAATTTTTCTTCGCCTCGTCTAAATATTGGTTATCAACTTTGAATCTCTAAGGATTATTGAATAATAAATATAATGATAGAGAATTTTTGGGGTGCAAAGTCATGATACAGGAAGAAGAATGTGACGACCCGACCGGTCGTCTTAAGAATTAACGCTCTGATCCTCTATTAACTACTTTTCCTGAGTTTATTTCTGCTATTTTAATTTTTCGGGACGTCTGGTTTTGAATTTAGGAGAGTTTTGGAATACTTAGTACCTAAATGAGAGCTAAAGTGTTGGAAAGTTAACCGTAGTCAGAACAGTGCAAAGACGCCTTGGAATGGAAATCTGATGGTTTCGTTAGCTTCATTGGGTGATTTCGGGGTTAGAAGCATGTTTGGATTGTGTTTTGGAGGTCCGTAGCTAATTTAGATTTGAAATGCCGAAAATTGAATTTTTGAAGTTTCCGGTTCGATAGTGAGATTTTGGTCCGAGGGTTGGAATGGAATTCCGAGAGTTTCAGTAGTTCTGTTTTGTCATTTGGGATATGTTTGCAAAATTTCAAGTCATTTGGATGAATCTGATGCAAAATTGGTGTTTTGATGTTGTTTTGAGCGTTCTGAAGGTTGGAACAAGTTCAAATGAGGTTATAGGATATATATTGGTGCCTTTGGTTGAGGTCCCGGGGGCCTCGGGTGAGTTTTGGGTGGTCAATCGAGGCATTCTATGAAGTTGGAACCTACAGAAAATTGCAGATCAGTGTTGCAAAAAAATGACCTTCGCGTTCGTGAGAGGGTCCTTGCATTCGCGAAAGGTCAGTTAAGGAAGTTGGAAATTTAGCCTTAGCGTTCGCGAAGGGCTGGGCATCTGTGTCGCGTTCGCGTAGGAGAAATGGGCAGCTGAGCTTCAGGGGAAAAGTATTCATAGCGTTTGCGAGTGTGGGGATGTGATCGCGAAGGTTGGTCTAAGTGAATCATCGCGTTCGCGATGGTAAGTTCGCGATCGCAATAGAGGAAATTTGGTCAAAATTCTTTTTGTGCTTCCCGAACGCGAGGCTTTGACCGCGTTCGCGAAGAAGAATTTCATGCCTAGGCAGAATGTTTAAAAGGTCGTCTTGTCCACGAATGTGAGGTTTATTTCTTCTATTGTTGGTCATTTTTGGAGCTTTTTAAAGGAGATTAAAGAGGGATTCAAGGGTAATCACCTGGAGGTAAGAATTTTGGACCTAAAACTCGATTCTATTATGAAATCTACCTAGTTAATCATGGAATCTAGGCATAAAATAGAAGATTAGGGCTTGAGTTTAAGAGACTTTAAAATGAGAATTTGAGGGGTAATTTGGGCTTCGATTTCAGTGTTCTTGGTATGTATGTACTCGTGGGAAGATAAGAATTCCGTTAATGTGATTTTTATCGAATTTCGAGATGTGAGCCTGAGGGGAATTTTGGTTATTTTACCTAATTTTGCATTTTAGCTTAGAATTTAATTGTAGAATCAGTTACTTGAAGTGTTATTTATAATACACAATTGAATTGAATAGATTTGGGCCATTTGGAGTCGAATATTCGTGGCAAGAGCGTGGTTTCGGGTTGATTTGAGCTTGTTCGAGGTAAGTGGCTTGCCTAACCTTGTGTGGGGGAATTTTCCCTTAGGATTTGATATATTTGATAATTGAAATGCCTTGTATGTAAGGTGACGAGTGAGTACTTGTGCTAATTGTTTGAAATTCGGCTTTCATTAAGTAACTACTAGTGTGTTTTCTTTCTTGTTTATTACTTGTACTATTTAAGTATGTGTTAGCTTAGGAAAGCATGTATAAGTGATTAAATTGCCTTATTTGTTCTACTGCTTTACTTGAATTATGTGCAGCATGCTAGGCTGGACTATTTATTTGCCTTAATAAGAAGTTTGGTATTTCTGAGCATTTCTCCTGTTGCTGCTGTGTATTTACATTGGGACTACGGATGTGGGATTCGAGTAGCTCCCTCCTTGTCTGTTTACATTTGGGACTACGGATGTAGGATTCCGGTAGATCTCCTGCACAGTTATATGGAACTATGAGAATGCACCCGATAGATTCCCCCAGTACTGGGTATTTATGTTTGGGACTATGAAATGGGATTCCGGTAGATCCCCGTGTACTATGAGCTAGACTACGGGATGGTATCCCGAAAGACTTATTGGATATGTATGTTTGGGACTACAGGACGGTATCCTAGAAGATCCCCGGTTGATAATATTGGTGTCTAACTGTATTTTCTTCTGTGTTTACGTTGCCTCTATACAGTTGTTGTTGTCCTTTATATCATGTGTTACTTTTACTGCTGTACTTATTTATGTTGCTCTATTCTTTACTATCGGACTTTATCTTTTATTTAACCTCAGTAGGGCCCTGATCTTTCCTCGTCACTACTCAATCGAGGTTAGGCTTGGCACTTACTGAGTACCATTGTGGTGTACTCATGCCCTTTCTGCGCATATTTTTTATGTGCAGATCCAGGTACCTCTACTCAGGCCTACCATTCTTGAGGCGAGGCTATTATACGGGACTTCGTGGTATATCTACCGCGTCCGCAGACCGCGGAGTCTCTCTCTCTATTCTATCTTGTAGTGATAGCCATTTTATCTTTACTGTTGATATAGACATTCCGGAGTTAGATCATTTTACTATGTTTCGTAGCTTGTGATTCATGGGTTTCCAGGTTTTTGGGAGTATGTATTGGTTTTGAGAAATTAAGTACTATGTATGCCGAGCGGCACCTTTTAAATACTGTTTTAATTTCTCTAATTCAGTCTCAACTAGTTTTATTTCCGCAAATTTGGTTTATCTTCCGCAACTTAGGCTTACCTATTCGTAGCAACTAGGTGCAGCCACGATGGTTAACCTAGGTCGTGACAAAGAAGAACGAAGAAAAGAAAAGAAACTTAAATGAGATGGGCTAACTAGTGAAAAGTAATTTTCATATAGGATTTTTACCTTTCTATACTACATATGAAACTTTATTACCCTCCCTAATCAAGTTTTAACTTAATTATATGTCCATATATAATTTACCAATTATATATAAATTAGTTACTAATAAGTATCCCTTTAAATAAGGAATCAATTATTTTCCATCTCTGTTCTCTCTCTCTCTCTGTAAGAAAAATAACTTCATTAATTAAAAGTTGCGTACAAGGTGTGGGTGCTCTTGCACCATATTACACAGTGATATTAGATACATCAGCAGTTACGCACAAGGTCTCATCCCTAAAGCTAGCATGTGGGCGATCATCGATGCAAGTAGCAGCTGTTGATGCAGGTATGGGCAAAACAAGTGTTACAACAGCAGTTGTAGTTACTCGATTACTAACAAAACGTGATAAGCTATTGTGATAGATTGCTTGTCTGGTGTCTGTGATCAGTACAAAATGTGGCCTTGTGATTCCGAGTTTATCTTCCTGCAACAGGCTTGAGACAAAAAAAGGTGGTTCAACAAAAACTTGCACCGTAGCAGCATCTTGCAACCTACATCCTGACTTCGCAAGGTGGTCTGCTACTCTATTTTTCTCCTTGTACGCATGCCGACCTACTGACTCACGGATCATCGTGAGTAGGTACCTGCAATCAGAAATAAAGTTAGCATATTTAGAGTTATCTGTAGCCAAAAGGGTAGTTACCTCCTGCGCATCAGTTTCCACTTCCGGTGGTATTATTATATTTGGATGGCTAGATTTAGCCCTCTTATGAGTGCCTGCAGCTCTGCTGTTAGACAATGAACATGTGGGACTAGGCCAGCACAGCTTGAAGAGATATATGAAAAACTAGGCACTGAAAGTGTAACTCTTGTTTCACTACCAAACTCGTTACATAGAGGGTGTTCTTACACACCTCTGGTATAGAATCCTAGTGATATTTTCCTACCTTATCTCTTTAGATTTCTGGTATATCACAATTCCTTTATCTTAATCACTTTGGGACTGTCACCTATAAACAAACTCTTCTCTTTACCAAACCTTATACAGTTGGCGGCTAGGCTCACTAATACACACGCATATATATACATACCTATATTGATGTTATTGTCTGTTACTGTCTAATATCCCCTCTCAAGCTGGAGGTGGGGATTTGCACAACTCCAAGCTTGGACCTGAAATATTTGAACTGGGACTTGGTCAGAGGATTTGTGAAGACATCTGCCATCTCAATCTGCAAAGGAATAAAGTTGGTGAGCATGGCACCTTGAACCACCTTTTCTCAGACAAAGTGATAACCAAGCTCGACATGTTTCGTACGAGCATAGAGCACTGGATTTGACGTAAGATGAAGTGCAGATATGTTATCTGTGTAAAGAACTGGTGGACTGGACATTGGAACACCAATGTCTTTGAGAATATAGATTATCCAAGTTAACTCTACTCCCAAGGATGCCAAAGCCCGATACTACGCTTCGTCACTCGACCTTTCCACAGTACCTTGTTTCTTTGAAGACTATGACACACAATTGGATCCAAGGAAAACATACCGCCGAGTCAGCGAGCAACCACCCCAATCCGCATCAGAAAATACCGCAAGGTTAAGTGAAGACTTGGAAGTGATTCTTAAGCCAAATTGAGTTGTGGCAGTAAGGTATCGAAGTACCCTGTTTACACCAATCCAGTGATTTTCGACTGGACATTGCATAAACTGACATAAGAGATTCACGACATGAGCAATATCTAGACGTGTAAGGATCAAGTACTGAAGTACACCAACAATACTACGAAATTCAGAGGCATCAACTGGTAAACCAACTGATTCGTGCAAGCCATATTTCTGGGAAAGTGGTGTGTGAATGGCTCTTGCACAAGCCATCTTGGTTTGTTCCAGAATGTCTTTGGCATATTTTTTTTGGCTGAGAACATACCATATTTTCAGCGTGTGACCTCAACACCAAGGAAATAATGCAAGTCACCCATGTCCTTCATTGGAAATGTAGACTTAAGCTTGATGATCAGGTCATAAAGAAGAGATGAGTTGCTACCTGTGAGAATTATGTTGTCGACAAGAGAAGGAGTAACAATGTGCCTCTTGAAGAGTGCCAAACAAAAAGAGAAGAATCTGCTTTGCTACAGGTGAAGCCTAGATGCAGAAGGTACGAACTAAATTTATTAAACCAAGTCTTGGGTGCCTGCCTTAAACCATATATGGCCTTTTGAAGTTGACACACATGATTAGGAAGGATAGGATCAGTGAATCCTGGGGGTTGTTCCATGAATACAAGTTCTTTAATATCACCATGGAGAAATGCATTTTTAACATCAAGTTGTTTGATATCCCAATTTAGAGTGATAGCAACAGAAAGAACTATTCGAATGGTAGTTGCCTTCACCACCGGACTGAAAGTATCCTCAAAGTCCATCCCTTCTTTTTTATTGTAACCCTTTGCAACCAACCTAGCTTTGAAGCGTTCAACTGAGCCATCTGATTTTAACTTAGTTTTAAAAACCCAACGTGAGTCGACGACGTTCACATCATGTCGTCGAGGAACCAACTTCCAGGTTGATTTGAATGTAACGCCTGCATTTCTTAAATTATAGCATCGACCCAATGACTTTTGGATAAATCCTCCTTGATGTTGTGAGGTTCTTTGATATCTGGGTTAAGGGAAGCAGTCACGAATAAGGACTGAAACGTGAGATTGAGTTGGTTTTAGTTTTAGTTCTAATGAGCATATGGTGTGTGTTTGGTGGGCTAGATTGGTGAGAGGAAGAATCTTGTATTATATAATTTATGTGGTTGGGTTCATTCATGGAACTGTGAGATATGGGTGGTAGATCAACAAATAACTCTATCCCTTCAATCTTAAATGTGTCAAGTGTAGGAGAAGTTTGGTTTGAGTCACTGCTGGTAGAGAAAGTGTTAGTGGTATTCGAGTGTGATTGTGGAGTTTGTGGTTCAGTAGGAAAAATGGTTGGTGAGGCAGGGTTCAAAGTATCATGGATTTGATTTATTTGCAAAGCATCTGGGTTTTCGGGTGGTTGAGCAACAGATGCTACAATTGGAAATTCCAATGATGGCTTTTGTGCTTCAGCAAATTCGTGAGCAGTTTCTTCTTGTGTTATATTCGACTTTAAAAATTCCCTGTATGTGGTAAAATGAGAAAAAGTAGGATCTGCACCCAAGGTAGATTTAGAAGACACATAAAGCAGGTTAAATTCATCAAAAATTACATGTCTTGAAATGTAAGCCTTTCTGGACGAAGGGTGATAACATCTGTAACCTTTGTGAAGTAAACTATAGCCAATAAACACACATGAAAAAGTTTTTGGCTGAAATTTATCTTTATTGTAGCCCTTGAGATACGGGAAATATCTGCATCCAAAAACTTTCATAGCATTGTAGTTAGGCTCTTGTCCATGTAGCAAAGAAAAAGGAAATTCCACATTCAAAGTAGAAGTAGGCATTCTGTTGATTAGGAAGACTGCAGTCAGAAATGCTTCTACCCCAGAAACATAAATAGGTTAGCATTAAAGAGCAATATAAGACCCGTTTCAACAAGATGTCTGTGCTATCTTTCCGCTACTCCGTTTTGCTCAGGCGTATGTGGACAAGAAATTTGTCTCTTTATGCCATTCTGGGCTAGATAATTTATGAATTCCAAACTATTAAATTCTCCTCCTCCATCACATTGAAAGATTTTAATCTTCCTTGAAAATTGATTTTCTACTAATTTGTGAAATGTCACAAAATTAGTTAAAAATTCTGATTTCTTTTTCAGTGGATAAATCCAAGTAAACCTTGTATAATCATCAACAAAAATAACATAGTACTTTATTCCTTGAGATGATGATATAGGATCGGGTCCCCATAAATCACTATGTGTCTTTGTTAATGGCTCAATTTCTCTTTTATTTGATACTTGGAAAGGTAGTTTACAATTTTTTCTCATTTGACAACTAGTATACACTGAGATTATTTTATGCCAGCTACTAACATCAATTAACTTATTGTTATTCAAAAAAAACTAAGAGTTCTCGAGTGTGGATGCCCTAATCTTTGGTGCCAGATTGTATCTGAATTCTTCTTTGCCTTTGTAGCAGTTAAAGCCTCGTGTAAATTTCCTTCCAATATGTACAAGTCATCTCTTTTATCCCCTTTTGCCAGAATGGTCCTTGTGTTCTTGTCATTAACAATAAAACCTTCGTCAGTAAATTCTAAGGAACATGCATTATCTTTCACAAACTTGCTAACAGAAACTAGACTCTTTTTGAGTTTAGGCACAACAAAAATATCTCTGAGACACAAGTTTTGTCCAATATTTTTATCTCCTATATGTGTGATTTGAAGTTTATCACCATTCGCTACCATTACTGACTTATTTCCTTTAAAAGGAGCTAGATTTGGAAGAATACCTATAGACTGCACCATGTGAATAATAGCTCCAGAATTCATGTAAAGATTGTTGTCAGTTTGATCACTGAAGGACATTGCTCCCAATGCTTGAGAGACTTCTTGTTGTGCTTGATAGGAGTAGTCCCATCTATAAAAGCAAGAAAGTGTCATATGATTATTTCTCCCACATATTTGACATGGATTTGTCTTTGAGTTCTCCTTCTGTTGGTTGTTTCCATTGTTTGATCCTCCAAACTGTCTTTGGTAAAGTGGTCTATTTCCTCGTCCTCTTTGTTGTCCTCTTCCTCTAGAATAGTTGTCACGTCCTCTTCCTTGACACTTTTGAGCAATAAAAGCCATATGAGAATCAATATTGTTTGTCCCACTTGCTCATCATTGTCTTCTCTCATTTCAAATCCTCTAAGAGCGTTCACAAATTGAGTGAATGTGGGATAGGGTGGTTTTCCTAACATTACTGTGCGGAAAGTTTTGTACTTGCTTCCAAGGCCTCTAGAAAAGTTGATAGCTTTGTTATCCTCATCCAAAGGTTTTTGTATAGCCATGAGATTATCACAGATTCCTTTTTAATTCTCTTATATATTCATCCATTGTTTTTGTACCGAAATTTACGGCTTAAAGTTGTTGCTTCAACTGAAATTCTTTGTCTTTGCTTGCTTATAGGTAGGTGTCCTCAAGGCAAGACCATATCTGCTTAGCTGTTGTACATCCTATAATAAGGAACATTGACTCCTCAGTCATTGTCCCAGAAAGCCAACTCCTAACCAAAATGTCACGTTCCTCCCATTCTGTGAATTTAGGATTAGGGACTGTTTCACCTTTCTCACTCTCTACTATTTCAGATTGTGCTTCCTCCTTAATTATGCTTGTGACTTTGAGTGTTTGCATTAGTTGGATAATTTGGGTTCTCCAAACCAGATAATTGGTTGGTTTGAGTTTGATAGGGCAGATAGTTATAAGTTGGTGAAGGGAAGAGGAAGATAGGGCAAGACTAGAGTTCGATGTTCCAGCCATGGTGGGTAAACAAGAGGAATATTCTTGAGGAACGTTAATTTTCTAGTTGAGCCAAACTCAACCCCAAAAGCTAGCTTGTGAGATGAGGATTGCCCAAGCCATATAAGGAGACCAAGGACCTCAAATCTCTCCGATGTTGGAAAACTCAACACCCCCCTCACGCCCAGGCCTCTGGAGCGTGGGCAGCATAAATGGGGGCCCAACATCGGTAATAATAATTGAGATAGGTCTGGCTCTGATACCATGAAAAAATATATGAAAAACTAGGCACAGAAAGTGTAACTCTTGTTTCACTGCCAAACTCGTTACATAGAGGGTGTTCTTATACACCTCTGGTATAGAATCCTAGTGATATTTTCCTACCTTATCTCTTTAGATTTCTGTTATATCACAATTCCTTTATCTTAATCACTTTGGGACTCTCACCTATACACAAAAACTCTTCTCTTTACCAAACCTTGTACATTTGGCGGCTAGGCTCACTAATACACACACACACACACACACACACACACACACATATATATATATATATATATATATATATATATATATATATATATATATATATATATATATATATATATATACACATACCTATGGGTTCGGGGCTCGATATTTTGAGACCCAGTGGCACCAAATTAACATTAGTAATTATGTGTGTTGATACAATTATTAACTTAATTGTACAAAGTTTGTATTTTCAACTACCAGTATAAGATACTTAAACAAAAGGAATTCTAAGATAAAATACACATTACTACGCTACAAGACTCTAAATTTTACTACGCTAAAAGGGTCTTCATTTTACTACGCTAAAAAGGTCTAGATTTTACTACGCTAAAAAATAATCTAAACTAAACATAAACAACAAATAAATTTAATTGAAAATAAAACAGAAAACGACATGAAAAACATATATATAAATCAGGATATTAACACACAAATTTATTTGATAAATTTATATTTTTTTTTATAAAACACTAATATTATATCCGGATAAATTTAATATACTAGTTTCGAAAAAAAAAAATACAAACTGAAATAGAACACATACAAATCAAATAATATGCATTATTATAAAAGTTTCAACTTAAAATAAACCGAAATACCTCGATTTAGAATTTTTGGAAAGCAAATAGATTGAAATTATGACTCCGGAAGTGTGAATCAACAATAATACTAAGCTCTACTCGAATGTGGGAC
>MU708452.1:27242-49893 GCA_026770625.1 Nicotiana glauca
ATATATATATATATATATATACACATACCTATATTGATGTTATTGTCTGTTACTATCTTATATAGCCTACTATCCAATCGCCTAAGTGATTTCTAATTACCCCTCCTATGCCATCTGTATCACTGCTAGTAGAAGTAGCCCCATCAGTATTTAGTTTATAATAGTTAGGTTTTGGGGGTATCCATTTAAGATTGAGTCGAACCCTCTTTGGTGGCATGGCCTAAGATGCAGCCATATATGCAAACTCAGTTGATTGTTGGAAAATAACCCTAGGACAAGGTTTTAAAGAATTTTGATCAAAAATATTTGAATTGCGAGTGATCCATATATGCCAAAGACTCAATGCTAAAAAAGTGTGAGTGTTCAGTTTATGAGGAAGTTGAAGCCCCTTAAAGCAAATGAGATTATGAAGCCATAGATTAGGGGAGTTCATTTTTGAGAAATGATGAGCGGAACTAGAGATTCCTATAGTAAGCCAATTTTGTTTAGCATTAGTGCATGTTAGGAAGGTATGAGTTGCTGTTTCGGGTGCATTTTGACCAAAAAGGCAAGTTGCAACCAGTGAAATGCCAATATAATTGAGGTATTGTCTTGTTGGTAGTTTATTGAGTTGTAATAGCCAAAGAATTTTTTTATTTTGGGATGGATTGGCAAGATCCAAATCCATTTGAAATGATTTTGCTCGTTAGGAAGTTGTGTATCCTTATCAGCTAGAGTTTTATACATAGTGTTGGCAGTAAACCGTCCGTTATTTGTGAGTGCCCAATAGAGGTTGTCTTTTTTTTGTATAGACAGAGTGGTATAGTTTATTACAACCCTTTTCAATAACCCAAGGGATATAAAAGGGGAATTTGGCCCAATTCCATCCCCGAGGTGTTAAGATGTGAGATATTTTATAGGCTTGATGAGATTGAGGTAGTGGTCCTATAAGGAGAGATCGCAAAGTTGTTCCTAATTTGATCCATGGGTCAGTACATAACCTAATATGTTGCCCTGTGCTAATTCACCACTGGAGACCCAGTTGACACTGGTTCCAACCTTTTAGAATATTGCGCCATGTTAAAGATTGATTAGTGGCCTTAGTGAGCAGAAGATATTTATTTAAGAGTGTTTGAGCTCAGAGAGATTGAGGATTTTGAAAAATCCGCCAAGCCAAGCTTGCTAATAAAGCATTATTCTTCGTTCTAAGATTTTAGATAATCAATCCACCTCTTTCTTTTGTAATAGTAATTTACTTCCATTTAATAAGATGTAATTTTTTTCGAGTAATAGTGGTGCTCCATAAAAAGTTTCTTTGGTAGCACTCCATTTTATTTGTTACAGTGGTTGGAATGTGTATGTATTGCATTGACATGGTTGGGTAGAATGTTGAGTGTAGATTTAATGAGAGTAGTACGTCCCGCCATGTTTAAGAATTTGGTTTTCCAACCTGCTAACCGATTTTTAAAGTTGTCTAGCTGGAATTAGAAGCCACTCAGTTTGGGGCATGATTGAAATATGGGACATCCCAAATATTTTCCGAAAGAGTTCCCTTCCTTGATTAAGAAAGATTGTAATACAAAAATTTTATTAGTGTCAAAACAATTCTTTGAAAAAACTATGTTTGATTTATTGAAATTTATCTTTTAGCATGAGTGATGATTAAACAGGTTAATAATATCTATAATTGCATGACAATTTTTTGTGGTGATTTTGGAAAGCAAAATAATGTCGTCTATAAAGAATAAATGTGAAATATATGGGCCAGGTTTTGAGATTCAGATAGGTTGCCATTGGATATGATCTACTGGAGTGTTAATAAGATGCGGGAACATTTCCATACACATTATAAAGATGTATGGTGATAATGGATCGCCCTGTCGAATGTCTTTCCATGGATAAAAGTACAACCTATGGGTTCTATTAATGAGTATGGAAGTAGATGTAGTAGTAATACAAGACATGATTAATTGAATTATTGAAGGAGGGAGCTTGTAGTAGTGAAGAGTTTCCTGATGAAAGACCATTCCAAATGATTGAAAGCTTTTTCAAGGTCTAATTTTAAGACCACGGTATTGGTTTTGCCTTTTATTTTTTTAAAATGGGATAGAATTTCCTGCACAATAATGGCGGTATCTGAAGCGCTTTTTTCTTGTTGGAACTACATTAAGTAGGGCCAATAATTTTTGAAAGGATAGGTTTTATCCTATTAACAATAATTTTTGTGATGAGTTTATAGATGTTGTTACACAAGCTAATAGACCTAAACTGTTGGATGGTATGCGCGTTCTTGAATTTGGAAATTAATCATAGATATGTACGATTAAGGTCAGGAGGGATCACCTTATCCGAGAAAATTTGGTGGCAGAACTGCGTGACCTTAGGACCAACCTCTTGCCAGTATTTTTGGTAGAAATAAGGGTGTAGGCCATCTGGGCTAGAAGCTTTATAAGGTTGAAAACCATGAAGAGCCAAATGATTTCTAAATTGTTTAGAGGCGCTTCCAGTGAGTAGAAATCCTCATGGTTGAACATGGTAGAATGAGCCTGCTCAACCCGCTTAGCAGATTGAGTATGTTCTGTTGCGAATAAATTCTTGTAATATTCCAATATTTGTTGGTGGATCTCAACTAGGTTAAAGCACCAATTTTCTATTGTGTCTTTTAAGGTAGTTATCCTATTTCCTTCGGCGTTGAATGGTGGACATATGAAAAAATTTAGTGTTGGTGTCGCCATCATTCAGCCAAGCTATTTGAGATTTTAGTTTTCAAAAGTCTTCCTCTAAGCGGAGGATGTTATAATACTCTAGGGTTAATTGGGACTCTAGGTTATGAAGGAAGTACTAGTAGGATAATGTATTGAGGATTGGATTCTTAATAGTCTAGCCAATAGTCTATGCTTACGAATGAAGATATTGCCAAAAGTATGTTTATTCCAGTGTAGTACTATCTTTTTGAATAAATTAGTGGTACTTAATAGATCCGAATTGTTTGCACAACCTTGATGAACTAAGTTGGAAACTCAGGGTGGGATGTGTCACGACCCAAATTCCATATTAGGTCGTGATGGCACCCAACACCATTGCTAGGCAAGCAACCACAAATCAACTAATGACTTCTCGTTTAAATAATTAGTACGTGATAATTTCTCCTTATTGATCAAAAATTAGGAGTTTGAAATTTAAGCATAAATAAATGAAAGCAATAAATACAAATTAAAATCATGAAAGTAAACCAAAAATCATAAGTCTAGTAATGTGTATGCCAAGACTTGGTGTCACAAGTATGTGGGCAATCTAGTAGAATATACAAAATCATACTATCCTACTGTCTGGAAAAGAAATAGACAGTAAAATAAAGACATAGGAGAGATTCTAGCTGCTGCAGAACGGCTCAAAAGGGCAACTCACCAGGAAGTCTCAAGTTGAGGAGTCAAATCTACGCGTCGGACTGATGGACAGATGCACATGCCTCAAAGCTTGTACAATCAAGTACAAAAGTGTAGCGTGAGTACATAAAAATATGTACCCAGTAAGTATCTCGCCTAACCTCGAAGAAGTAGTAACGAGGGACCGACTCCAACACTTACTAGGGCCAACAATATAATAATATGAAGTTCAAATTTTAAATCATGATGTGTGTAGATAACAACAAGAAGATCAAACAAGAGTAATAACTGGAAAGCCCTTCCATCATTTCTAAGGATTTAAGCACCTTCTTTATTTAAAACAAGTAAACTTTCAAGCAGTAAATTATACAAGCTATTAAGAGATTCCAGTTCTATTATCACACATAAATACCACCGAGGACGTTCGGCCCGATCCAATATACAAGTAAATTATGCACTGCTGAGGGTCGAACGGCGCGAACCATAGATGCATCTATTCAACCCGCTTGCAAATCATACATGCGACACGATAAAAATATAACCCCGCTCGCGGATCATACATGGGTGCGGTCAAACATAATTTTATCATTCAAATCATAACCTTTCCTTGATTCTTTTTCAAAAATGAAGACAAATCAACTTGAAGCCTTTAAATCCTTAGAATTTTCTCAACTTAATTCCATTCATAACAGTTAGCACATATAATCAAATAATAGTATCCATGAATCATGGTGTAAACCTAAAACTACCCGGATATAACAAAAATGGTAGCTACGTACAGACTCTCGTCACTTCGTACGTACATAGCCCCCACAATTAATCACATTTAATTAAGTTCACATATGGGGAAATTTCCCTTTTTTAGAAAAGAGACTTACCTCGTTTCGAGCCTACTTCCAACTCAAGAATGTGTTGAAACCCTCAAACTGGAGCCGAACAATTTGAAACTGCAAAAGCTAGATCTAAATCCCTCTCAAGAAGCTCCAAGATCGCCCAACAATGGAGTGAAAATGAGTTAAAAAGTGCCTAAGTCCCGTATTAAATGAAGAGGACTGCCTTCGGCTTTTTCGCACATGCGGTCACTAAGCCCGTATGTGCGCCCCCCACTTCTGTGGACAAGGGTCTACTTCTGCAGAAGTGGGCTCGATCGACTGGGATCGCGCCTGCGGACGGGTCCCGCTCCTACAGTCCTGCTTCTGCGAAAAGGGAGTCGCTTCTACGGTGCTTGGGATGCCCTTCCTTGGCCGCTTCTACAGTGTTTGTCCTGCACCTGCGGCAGACCAACCGCAGGTGCGGTTATGATAGAAGCTGGGGCTTCAGCTCTTGCACAAATTTTTCAACTTAGTCTGAGCCTCGTACGATTGACGCTCGAAGTCCCCGCCCTCCCCCACCCCCCCCCCCCCCCCCCCCCAAACATACTAATAAGTTTGGAATGATAAAAAGGACTCGCTCGAATCCTCGAAATGCCCAAAACAACATTAAACTAGGAATCACACACTCTAAAACCAATTGAATCAAACTAATGAACTTCAAGTTCTTCAATTTACTTCCAATGCGCCGAAACGTACATGTACTACTCGGAATGATACCAAATTTTATGTGCAAGTCTTAAATGTCATTACGGAACTATTTTCGATATCAAAATTCCATTTGGACCTCGATATCACCAAAACTTGCTCCAAACCAAATTTAAAAGACTTCTAAAAACTTTCAAGAACCAACTTTCACTATTATGCGCCAAAAATGCTCCTGATCATCCAGAACCCAATCTGAACATACGCCCTAGTCTGAAATCATCATACAAACCTGTTGGAATCGTCAAATCCTAATTCCGAGGTTGTTTACTCAAAATATTAACCGAAGTCAAACTTGGCCTTTTAAGCCAAACTTAAGGAACCAAGTATTCCGATTTCAACCCAAAATCTTCCAAATCCCGAACCAACCATCCCCAAGTCATAAATCAACAAAAATAAGTACGGGAAGTCTTATTTAGGGGAACGAGATTCTAAAAAGCAAAACGACTAGCCGGATCGTTATATTCTCCATCTCTTAAATAAACGTCCGTCCTCGAACGGGTTTAGATTCATACCTGAAGTGCTGAATAAGTGTGGATATATGCTCTGCATGTCCTCCTCGAACTCCCAAGTCACCTCCTCGATTGGTTGGCCCCTTCTTTGAACCTTTATTGCGAAAATCCTCTTCGATCTCAACTGGCGATCCTGTTTGTCAACAATAGCAACTGGCTCGTCCTCATAACCCAAGCTCTCATCTTGCTAAATAGTACTGAAGTCTAACACATGAAACAAGTCGGCATGATACCTCCGAAGCATAGACATGTGAAAAATAGGATGAACTCCTGATAGACTGGGGATTAGCACAAGAGTATACGCAACCTCCCCAACTCGTCTCAACACATCAAATGGGCATATAAACTTGGGGCTCAACTTGCCCTTCTTCCCGAATTTCATAATACCCTTTATCGGTGAAACTTTCAAGAGAACCTTCTCGCCGACCATGAATGATACAACCCGCGGCTTCTGATCCGTGTAACTCTTTTGTCTGGATTGTGCTGTGTGAGGTCTCTCTCGAATCAACTTTACCTTTTCCAAGTCATCTTCACCAAATCAGTACCATACAACCTAGCCTCGCCGGGCTCAAACTATCCGATAGGAGAACAACGGGTGACCATAGAAATTCTCAAATAGAGTCATCTAGATGTTGGACTGATAAATGTTATTGTAAGCAAACTCGGTCAAAGGCAAGAACTGATCTCACTCTCCTCCAAAGTCAATCACACATGCTCTCATCGTGTCTTCTAATATCTGAATTGTCCGCTCTGACTGTCCATCGGTCTGAGGATGAAATCTTGTGTTGAGCTCTACACGGGTCCCCAACTCACTTTGTACAGCTCTCCAGAAATGCAAAGTGAACTAAGGGCCCCTCTATGATATGATGGAAACAGGCACACCATGTAATCGGACTATCTCCCGAATATAAATCTGGGCCAAACTCTCTAAAGTATAGATAGTCATAACTGGAATGAAGTGTGCCGACTTGGTCAACCTGTCGACAATGACCCAAACTGCATCAAACTTCCGCAAAGTCCGCATCAACCCAACTACGAAGTCTATAGTAATGCGCTCCCATTTCCACCCAGGTATAGTCATCTGATGAAGTAGGCCCCCTGGTCTCTAGTGCTCATACTTGACCTGCTGGAAATTTAAGCACCTAGCTACATACTCCATTATGTCTTTCTTCATTTGCCGCCACCAATAATTCTCTCTCAAGTCACGATACATCTTTGTAGCACCTGGATGAATAGAATACCGTGAAATGTGTACCTCCTCTAGAATCTTCTCCCTCATGCCATCGACATTAGGAACACATAGGCAACCCTGGAGTCGCAGAACACCATACTCGTCAATAGAAACCTCCTTAGCACCACCCTGTAGTACTGTCTCTCTGAGAACTGCCAAATGTAGGTCATCAAACTATCGAGCCTTGATCTGTACCAATAATGAAGATTGGGTAACAACATATGCAAGAACTCAGTTGGGCTCTAAAATATCCAATCTCACAAGTCTGTTAGCCAAGGATTGAATGTCCAAATCTAGTGGCCTCTCATCCACTGAAATGAATGCCAAGCTACCTATAGTCTTTGCCTTCCTGCTTAAGGCATCCGTGACCATATTTTCCTTGTCTGAATGATAAATAATGGTGATGTCATAATCCTTCAGTAACTCAAGCCATCTATGCTGCCTCAAATTGAGATCTCTTTGCTTGAACAAATGTTGTAATCTACGATGATCAGTGTAAACTTCACATGACACTCAATAAAGGTAATGCCTCTAGATCTTAAGAGCATACATAATCACGGCTAACTCTAGATCATGCATAAGGTAATTCTTCTCATGAGTCATTAGCTTATGTGAAGCATATGTAATAACTCGCCCCTCCTGCATCAATACACAACCCAAGCCAATACGTGAAGCATTAGAATACACCGTAGACATCCCCAAACCGAAAAGCAATACTAGAATCGATGTAGTCAAAGTTGTCTTGAGCTTCTGAAATATCGCCTCACAATCATCGGACCAACAGAATGGATCACCCTTTTGGTTCAATCTAGTCAAAGGTGCTGCAATGGATGAAAATTCATGCACAAACCGACGATAATAACCTGCTAATCATAGGAAACTCCTGATCTCAGTCACTTAAGTAGTGGCTAACTCTGAACTGCCTCAATCTTTTAGGCATCCACCTTAATACCCTCTCCTGATACAACATTCCCCAAGAGTGCCACAGACTCTAGCTAAAACTCACACTTGGAGAACTTAGCATATAACTTCTGTTCTCTCAATGTCTGAAGCACCACTCTCAAATGATGCTCGTGCTTCCCCAGGTTGCGTGAGTAAATCAAGATGTCATCAATAAAGACAATGACAAAAGAATCATATAAGTCCTGAACACTCGGTTCATCAAATCCATAAACGTCGATGGGGCATTAGTCAACCCGAAGGACATCACTAGAAACTCATAATGGCCATATCTAGTACGGAAAGCAGTCTTCGGAACATCGGAGTCTCAAATCTTCAACTGATGGTACCCCGATCTCAAGCCGATCTTATAAAACACCTTAGCACCCTGCAACTGATCAAACAAATCATCGATATGCGGCAACGGGTACTTGTTCTTGATGGTGACTTTGTTCAACTGGTGGTAATTAATGCACATCTGCATAGTCCCATCCTTCTTCTTCACAAATAAAACTGGTGCAACCCAAGGTGATACACTTAGTCTCACAAACCCCTTTGCTAACAACTCCTCAAGCTGCTCCTTCAACTCTTTCAGAGCCATACGGTACAGTAGGATAGATATAGGCTGGGTACCTGGAGCAAAATTAATACAAAAATAAATTCACGATCTGGCGGCATGCCTAGAAGGTTAGAAGGAAACACATTGGCGAACTTCCGGACTACTGGCACTGAATCAATCGTCAGGGACTCCGCCGTGGTGTCCCAAGCATATGCTAGATACGCCAAACAACCCGTCTTGACCAGATGTGGAGCCTTTAGAAAAGAGATAACCAGACCAGACGTACTAACGGAGGAACCCTTCTACTCCAATCACGGCAATTCTAGCATCACTAAATAACGGTCTTGGCATGGCAATCTAGGATAGCGTGATATGGAGATAACCAATCCATGCCCAGGATGACCTCAAAGTCGATCATATCAAGTAACAGAAGGTCTGCTCTAGTCTCGTAACCATAGAATGTAACCACATAGGACTGGTAGATCCGATCCACAACACATAATCGCCCACAGAAATGGACACATAAACAGAAGTACCCAAAGACCCACAAGGAATATCTAGGAAATGAGCAAACAAAGATGACACATATGAAAGGGTAGACCCTGGATCAAATATATAGAAGCATCCCTACCGCAGACAGAAATAATACTAGTGATCACGACATCTAAGGCCACTACATCTGGTCTGGCCGAAAAAGCATAGAATCTAGCTAGAGCGTCGGCTGACTGGCCTCTGCCTGGCTAAATAATAGCTGACTGACCTCCCCCTGCCTGGCGTCCACCTCTATGACGGTCCCTACCAGCCTGTCCCCTGTCTCTGGGCCGTCGGGCGGCTGGTGCTGCAATTATGGGTTGATGACCAAGCTATACTGCCTTGCCACAAAATCTAAGAAAGGTCCTCTTTATGTGACCCAGATATCCACACTCATAATAACCTCTTGGTATCATAGACTGCTCACCCAAAGTCTGACCCTGATGTCCTGAATACCCATTAGAAGAATCCTGAATGGCTAGTAGGCGATATGAACTCTCTGGTATGGCACGGGAAGAACTCTAATGAACTATTGGGCGGTAATAACTCTCTGGCATAGTGCTGAAATAGGGTCACATCGGATCACCCCGAGGAGGTGGTGGTGGTGCTGGATATGTGGGCATGCTAGGTTGACCCCTCCCAAACTGACCTCTGCCCCTAGCTGGGGCACCTCTAAACTCTCCAGAGAATTGGGTCCTCTTGTCTTTGCTATATCTGCTCTCTACCCCTCTGGTGAAAGCCCTCAATCCTACAAGCAATATCCACCACTAGCTGATAATCAGTCCCAATCTTAATCTCCCGATCCATGCTATCTCAAATACCGGGGTGCAACCCTGCAACAAATCTCCGCACTCTCTCTGCATTCATAGAAAGTATCATAAGTGCATGGCGAGACAACTCAGAAAATCTTACCTCATAATCGATCACACATAACTGACCCTGCTCGAGCTGCTCAAACTGACACCGCAACTCTTCCCTCTGAGAGAGTAGAATATACATATCCAATAGAAGTCGTGTAAACTGATCCCAAGTCATGGGAGGATAACCTGCTGGTCTGCCAAGAAGGTAAGACCGCCACCATCTATGGGCCATGCCCTCTAATTGGAAGGTGGTGAAATCTACTCCATGGGACTCCAATATCTGCATGTTGTGCAATATGTCCCTTGTCACTGTGAGCACGTGATTTTTGCCCCAAGCAATTAATTCTAAAATAAAATACAAAAAATGATTTTTGATTGAAATTGGTTGATTATTGTGTAGAAAGTATCAGTGTGTGCTTTAATTTGTTGAAAATAAAGTGAGAAAAATTAAAAAAAAAAAATACAAAATGAAGTTAATCAGAAAAATACCAAAAATGT
Source organism: Nicotiana glauca (assembly GCA_026770625.1). NCBI lineage: Eukaryota > Viridiplantae > Streptophyta > Magnoliopsida > Solanales > Solanaceae > Nicotiana > Nicotiana glauca. Next base: position 37,312 of record MU708452.1, read on the forward strand.
AGGGTAATTACTAAGAAATTAGAAAAATCCAAGAAAATACAAAAAATACAAAATAAAAGGAAAAATACATAAGTAATAAAAATACCAAGGAAAACGGGTATAAAATACAAAAATACAGAAAATAATTAATTAAATACAAGTTAAAATACAAAATAAAATAAGATAAATGCAAGAAAAATATAAGAATACATGACATTTGGGCTAATTACAAAGGCTAGCCCAATTAATACATCTAACAAGACCTGGCCCAATTTTGAAATCCAATCGGCCAGCCTTGGTAAGGATAAAACGACGACGTTTAAAGCAATTGAATCTGGACCGTTGGTATATTCAATCAAACGGACAAGGAAAGGCGGTTACTAAGTAAACAAAACGACACCGTATAAAGAAGCAATCACAGCCGTCTGTTCAATTAATCTAACGGATACAATTGATGTCACACTTAAGCCAAACGACGCAGTTTAGTTAAATGAATCTCAACCGTCCAAAAGATTGATCTAACGGATGAGATAAAAGCTTCAATTAAAACATACGACGTCGTTTAAAAGGGGAAGTGATCTGGGCCGTTCGTCTCATCTAATCTAACGGCTGACAATCAACAACACATATTCAATATATAATTACACCCTTCGTTCATTACACCCATTATACAAACACACCCCTTCATACTCAGAAACCCTAACCGCCCTTTCTCCCATCTCCCTCTCCACAAGACCACCGGAACCCTACCGGTGGTCTACCTCTGTTCATCGTCTCCGGCTCAGGCCTTCATCCCTGAACTTTCCCTTCTTCCTCTTCTAACACCCTATCCCATTAACCTCACCCAGATATCACACCATTTCCCCCCAGTTCTTGAAACTCCGTCGCCGGAACCCTAGCCGGCAACCACCCAAGTATGAACCAGCCTCCCATATTTACACCCTAGAATCACCTGAAACTCCTCTTTCACCCAACCTGAGTCTCGTCCTTCGAATCATAGCCTAACTCCTCGAATCTTCAAAAATGTCTCGCCAGAACCCTACTCCGACGGACATCCAAATCAAAACCTTTTAAAAACCACAACCCTAGTCTCCAAATACATCCTTCCCACATCCAAACTAGATTCCTGGGGTCTGCCCGGAAGATCTACTGTAAAAAAAAAAGAGAGACCCAGAGTCTCTGAATCATTGGAGAACCAAGAAAAATGAAGAATAATGAAGAAAAGAAAGAGAAGAAGAAGAAAGAAAGAAAGAAAAAGAAAGAAAAGGAAAAGAAACCCCAAAAGCTAAGTATATCTGAACCATCTTCGTTTCTATGCTTCTTCTTCTACGTTGTTTAAAACCTGAATCTTTGCATGATTTCTTTGTGTTTGATTAAGTATTCTGTTAGTTTTAAGTTAAAGCTATCCTGTCAAATCACATGCTAATTAGCTGCTTGATGGTTTTTGTGTAATAGAACCTGTTTCGATTAAGGATTTGATTGATTAGGATTCAACCATTATCTATTGTCTCTCTGAATTCTGATTAGTTAAAATTAGTTGAAATTAGGGTTATATTTGCAAATTACATGAAAGTGGTTAGTTTTGCAATATGATTTATATGTGTGGTTTTCTGAACTTTGAACACTTAGTCACAGTAGGGTTATATGTGCAAATAAAATAGGTTATTGTCGCGACAGTGTGAGTTTTGACTGTTAAGGCCATTTGTGTCCATTTCTGAAAGTGGTTAGTTCTATAAATCTTACTTAGTCTAAAAAAGGGTTAAAAAATAAAGTTTTAGTTAGTGGCTATATTTTTAATACAAGGCTGAACACCCTAGATCTTAACAGACCTAAGGGCAGGTCGGGTGAATAATATATAAGTATAAGGGGTAAAAGGGGAATGGGAATTGGTATTTCTGAGAATAATATAGAGGTAGTGAGGGCATAAATGACAATGAGACCTGGTTTTACTGTAATTAAGTGAATAATAGAGGGTAAACCAGGCATAGTTAAATGGTGAATAAGCAATAATCCTTAGTAAGTGAGGGCAGTAAAGGCATTATCATCCAATAGAACAGTATAGAATAACCCGGAACCTTCTAGCAGGGGTTCAAGTGCATTTTTATTAAAAACACCCTATACTTAACTGAAATAATTGAAAAAGAGTAGGGGTGGGAAATCTGAATAATTAATTCAAATTTCCCTCCCATTCTACTCTATAAATAGGCTGTTTCAGGCCTAATTTAATTGGAAAAAAAAGGGAGGTTCGAAAATAAAAAAGGTTCAGAATTTTAGAGTTTGAAACTTGGAGAGATTAAGGGAATTTAGAATTATTAGAGTTCTGAAAGTTCTGAAATCTATACACTGAAGTGCTATTGTTTTTCAATTGGCTGTTAACTCGAGTGTTATTCTGGGAATCTCTGTTGGTCGTTCTTCACTGGTTTTGTTCGACTTTGCTGGGTTTCCAATTTGCTTGGGTTAATTTGTTGGGTTATATTCTGGAGTTTGGTAGTTGCTGTGTTGATTCATTTCTGCTGCTGTTGCTATATCGTTGTTGCTGTTGCTGATTCTCCTTCTTCTCCAACTCTAGACTCATCAATTTGTTACTTGAACCAGGTACACTACTATGTCCTGGAGCTGTAATTGAGCTGCTGATTGAAGAAATAAAAATGTTAATCACGTTCTAGTTATTCATTGTGTATCTATTCTATTCGTTATGTAATTTCGAGTGCCTAGATCTCTGTAATTCATTTAGGATCTGGTTGTAAAAGTAATTGACTGGAAGTATACTTTAAATTCAGTAATAACAATAGTGATATAAACAATAGTATAAATAAGCTAGGTAGAGATGATCACCTAAATCTAAGATTAAAACCGGTCTAAATTTAGTTAAATCGCCTGGATTTATAACTATTATAAATTAGATGTGAAGTATTAATACCTGGACGTTCTTTTAATCCAGTTTCGAATCTGGATCAATTAATTGGAAAAGTATAAGTAGTTTTGAATTTCAAACTGTATTACTGTTTGTCCTAACTTAAAATAATTTAGCTATAAATTTGCTTTAAGATTCTGATATTTGATAACCTGATAACAGTAATTCGAGCATGCTTAGTTAAAAATTAGAATACTGTTTTCCCCAGCTAAATAAAAGCGACAAAAAAAAAAATCTGCAATTAGTGTCTCACTAACGATATGAATAGCAGATTCTGCTAGTTGAATAATAACATCAATATAAACTATCGTGTTAGAGTTCTTAATTAATTGTTAAATATTGAAATCAGTAGTGATTAAATGCAAATTGGCGTTTACAAAAACAGTTAGTTATTAATACTGATTGCCACATATTCATATGTGTTGTTATAAATGCTAGTTAGTCATTACTCTGCTTTAAATATGAATAATTTGGGCCTCAACTGGAAATCAGGCCTTGATCAAATTGAAATGGCAATTATGCCTGTAAATGGGAAAGGAAATGAGTGTTGGGTTGCAGAAACCCAGTTTCGCTTGGCTGCAAATTGCTGAGCCAGTACGAGGTCCAGGCCCAATAATAAAATATGGCCTGGACATACACAATAATCTGAAATTAATACGAAAACAATTATATTAGGACGGAAAAAACAGAAATAGATAATATAGTGCACAAATAGGATTGACCTTTAAAAATAAGGGATGAGCCTCGTTACAAATGTGAAACACACGGGGCCCCCAAATAATAACTAAAGTATAGATTTGGAGGGATCGTTTAGACAATTTCACGATCTTTCCCAAATATTAATAAGAGTAGACCTCATTAGGCATAATTTAATATACATTCCTAATATGGGTGCACATTTATGTGACCCAAATCCAAATCTCAACGAAGTTGAAATGTATTAAAAGTCACAGGCGTACTGGTACGGTGTGACTCGAAATGCATTTTCGCGACGTTGCAATTCTTCTAAAAATGATAAAGCGAAACACTAATAAAGGCACATAAAAGCAAAACATATAAATCAGATAAAAATAAATACAACAGTTGAGCGACCGTGCTAGAACCACGGAATCCGGGAGTGCCTAACACCTTCTCCCGGGTTAACAGAATTCCTTATCCGGATTTCTGATTCGCGGACTGTAACAGAGTCATAATTTCCTCGGTTCGGGATTCAATCGGTGACTTGAGACACCATTAATCTCTCAAGTGGCGACTCTGAATCTTAATAAATAAATCCCGTTCCGATTGTCCTTAAATTGGAAAAAAACTCCTTTATACCCTTCCGGGGGTGTAACGTGAAAAAGGAGGTGTGACAGTCACGACCCCAGTTCACCCACCGTGAACATTGCCGTGATGGAGCCTAGTCTCTACAACTAGGTAAGCCTAAAAATGCGGAAACAAAATAACTTACGGAAAATAATAATTTAAACACTAAACAACTAGAAGAAAACGGTATATATATATGTCGCTTAGCATATACAACTCAATAACTCAAACTTCTACAATACTATCCCAAAACCCGAAAACTCACGGGAACACAAGCTGAGAGAAATATAGTAAAAATACTCTAACTTTGGAATGTCTACATCAACAGTATGATAGAAAGGCTAATAGTACAAGATAGAATGGAGATGGAGACTCTTCGGTCTGCGGACGCGGCAGATGTACGTCGAAGTCTCCAAAAGCTCTCCCTACCTCAAGGATGGTAAGTTTGTGCAGTAGTACCTGGATCTGCACATGAAAAACATGCGCAGAAAGGGCATGAGTACACCACAGCGGTACTCGATAAGTGCCAAGCCTAACCTCTGTTGGGTAGTGACAAGGAAGGTCAGGGCCCTATATACATATATATATATATATATATATATATAGGGCAATAAGCAGTAAAACTGAGAGTCGATAATAAGGATCTACACAGTATAATAAGCGTGCAATAACGGAAATAGAGAATAAGGCAAACTACAAGGAAATACCTCTTACAACAAGATAAATAGTCGGGATCTCTTGGTATCCTCAATATACACACTAGGGATCTCTTGGTATCCTCAATACATATTCCAGGGATCTCTTGGTATCCCGAGGATCTCTTAGTATCCTCAATACACGTGCCAGAGATCTCTTGGTATCCCACACCTCAATCCATATCATAATTATGCATAGGGGATCCCCCGGAAGCCATCCTATAGTCCCAATTTAAAACACACAGCAGCAGCTCAAGGATATCAAAATAAATACTAAGTCCGTAATAAGTAAATAGTAAATTCTAGCCTAACATGCTTCACGTAATGCAATTAAGGCATTTTAAGCAAATAGGCAATTAATTCAACTAAGCATGCTCTTCTAAACTAACACAGGCTATGTTTGCAAATAGAATAAAGCAAGTAAGAAAAGAACTCAATTTAAACACTTAAAGTAAAACTGGATTCCCAACAATTAGCTCAAGTACGCGCTTGTCACCTCGCGTACAAGGCATTCAATTACTAAATATCATATCCTAAGGGGAAAGGTCCTCCACACAAGGTTAGAAAAGCGACTTACCTCGAACCGGCTCCAAAATCAACTCGAAACCACACGTTTGCCACGAGTATCCGACTTCAAATGGCCCAAATCTATTCAATTCAATTACATATCGTAAATAACATCTCATGCAACTGAGTCTACTATTTAATTCAAAGCTAAGATGCGAAATTAGGTAAAATGACCAAAATGCCCCTCAAGCCAACGTCTCAGAATCTTATGAAATTAACATTTTCAGAACCCTCGTACTCTCATGAGTCCACCCATATATAAATCTCTCAAATCGGAGTTCAAACACCCACTCAAAACTCAAAAATTTGGTCTATGAAGTTTTATCAATTTTTCATCTAAAATCCGAAATTAAAGGACAAATTCATGATTAGATTAGTGGGTTACAAGCAAAAAGGAGTTTAGAATCGTTACCCAATCGTGGCCTCTAAAAATCCCTCGAAATCTCTCTCAAATCCGAGCTCCCAAACTTGAGTTTTGGTAAAAATGGCTAAACCCTTGTTTTTGAAATGTTATATCTGCCCAGGTATTTAATACATCGAGAACGCGGAGGAAGTCTCGTGTTCGCGAAGAAGAAAAATGAAGGCTTCCAAAAATGCTCTTCGCGAACGCGAGGAACAGTACGCGAACGCGAAGACCTGGGCTAACAAAGCTACACGAACGCGACAGGGGGATGCGAACGCGATAAATAAAAATAAGCTCAGCCCTCAGAGCCAAAAATGCTCTTCGCGAACGCCATGGCTTGGCTGCGAGCGCGGTGGAGGAAAAGGTGGAACTTCATGAACGCGAGAGGGATGTATGTGAACGTGATGAGTAAACTGGTCCTCCTCCAAAATTACTCTACGCGAACACTGGAGGAGGACCCGATCGCGAAGAAGGACAGGGGTCTGCAACAGCTGAAGATTTTCTGCAATTTTTCACAACTCCAAAAATGCTCCGTTGAGCATCCGAAAAAAGCCTGAGGCCCCCAAAATCTCAACCAAACCTACGGACATATCCCATAATATCATTCAAACTTGTACCAATCCTTAAACCACCTAAAATAATGTCAGAAACTCGAATTAATCAATGATTTAAGCCTAAGAACTTCAAATTCTCTCAAAGCACGGTTTCGATCAAAAACCTAACCAAACTACGTCCGAATGACCTGAAATTTTACACACACCCCAAAAGACATGACAGAGCTACTGCAATTTTCGGAATTCCATTCCGACCCTCGGATCAAAATCTCACTATCGGACCGGAAACTTCAAAAATTCAAACTTCGGCATTTCAAGCCTAAATTAGCTACGGACTTCCAAAACACATTCTGAACACGCTCCTAACCCCGAAATCACCTAACGGAGCTAACGAAGCTAACGGAACCATCAGATTTCCATTCCGAAGCTGTCTTTACACTGTTCCGACTACGGGCAACTTTCCAACACTTAAGCTCTCATTTAAGGATTAAGTGTCCTAAAACTCTCCGAAACTCAAAACTGAACATCCCGGCAATTCAAATTAGCATAAATAGACATGGGGAAAGCAGTTAATAGGGGATCCGGGCATAAATTCTTAAGACGAACGGCCGGGTCATCGCATCCTCTTACACTTAAACATTCGTTCGTTCTCGAACGAGCATAGAGATATATCTGAAGTAGTGAAAAGATGAGGGTAACTGTTGCACATATCCTGCTCGGTCTCCCAGGTCGCCTTCTCGGCCGGCTGACCCTGCCACTGAACTTTTACAGAAGCAATGTTCTTTAACCTCAACTTTCTGATCTGCCTATCCAATATAGCCACTGGCTCCTCAACATAGGATAGATCCTTGTCCAACTGGAGCATCGAAACATGAAATACCGGATGAACTCCTGCCAAGATGGGAGGGAAGGAAAGCTCATAAGCAACCTCCCCAACACGCCTCGATACCTCAAAAGGGCCAATAAATCTCGGACTCAACTTCCCTTTCTTCCCAAATCTCATAATGCCCCTTATAGGCGAAACCCGAAGCAGAACCCGCTCTCCAACCATATACGAAACATCACGAACCTTCATGTATGCATAGCTTTTCTATCTGGACTGACCTGTACGGAGTCTATCCTGAATCACCTTAACCTTCCCCAATACGTCCTGAGCTGACTCTGTGCCCAATAGCCTGGCCTCACCCGGCTCAAACCAACCCACCAGAGATCTACACCTCCTACCATATAAAGCCTCATACGGCGCCATCTGAATGTTGGACTAATTAAGCAAATTCTGCTAATGGAAAGAACTGATCCCAAGACCCGCCAAACTCAATCATATACGCATGGAGCATATCTTCAAGAATCTAAATAGTGCACTCGGACTGTCCGTCTGTCAGGGGGTGAAATGTTGTGCTCAACTCCACTCGAGTACCTAACTTTTACTGCACGGCTCTCTAGAACCGCGATGTAAATTGAGTACCTCTGTTTGAAATAATAGAAACTGGAATACCATGCAGACGAACGATCTCCCAGATATAAATCTCCACCAACCGCTCCGATGAATAAGTGGTACACACAGGAGTGAAATGAGCAGACTTGGTCAGCCAATCCACAATAACCCAAATGGTATCAAACTTCTTCAAGGTCCATGGGACTCCAAATACAAAGTCCATGGTGATGCGCTCCCATTTCCATTCCGAAATCTCTATCTGCTGAAGCAACCCACCCAGTCTTTGTTGCTCATACTACACTAGCTGGCAGTTAAGGCATCTAGATACATACCAAACTATATCTTTCTTCATCTGCCTCCACCAATAGTACTGCCTCAAGTCCTGATACATATCGCGGCACTCGGATGGATGGAATACCGCGAACTATGGGCCTCTGCTAAAATCAACTCTCAAAGCTCATCAACATTGGGCATACAAATCCGACCCTACATCCTCAATACCCCGTCATCTTCAATGATCACATCTCTGGTATCACCATGCTGAACCTTGTCCTTAAGGTATGAGGGTCATCATACTGTCGCTCTCTGATACGATCGAATAGGGAAGATCGAGAAACCACGCAAGCTAGGACCCGACTGGGCTCTGAAAGATCCAATCTCACAAACTAACTGGATAAGGCCCGAACATCCATTGCCATAGGCCTCTCTGAAGCTGGTAAATATGCCAAACTCCCCAAATTCTCCACCCGGAAACTCAAGGCATCCACCACCACATTGGCTTTGCCCGGGTGATACAGAATAGTAATATCATAGTCCTTCAGCAACTCTAACCACCTCCTCTGTCGAAAATTTAGATCTTTTTTCTTGAACAAGTGTTGAAAACTCCGGTGGTCAGTATAGATCTCACAAGGCACACCGTAAAATAATGACGCTAGATCTTCCAGGCATGAACAATAGTATCTAACTCAAGGTCATGGACAGGGTAATTCTTCTCATGTATCTTCAACTGTCTGGACATATAGGCAATCACCCTACCTTCCTGCATCAGTACCGCTCCGAGGCCAACTCGTGAGGCATCACAATAAACTATATAGGACCCCGAACCAGTAGGAAATATCAAAATTGGGGCTGTAGTCAAAGTTGTCTTGAGCTTCTGAAAGCTCGCCTCACACTCCTCTGTCCACTGAAATAGGGCACCCTTCTGGGTCAATCTAGTCATAGGGGCCGCAATCGATGAAAATCCCTCCATAAAATGACGGTAGTAGCATGCCAACCAAGGAAACTATGAATCTGTGTAGCTGAGGACGGCCTGGTCCAACTCTGCACAGCCTCTACCTTCTACGGATCCACTCTAATGCCCTCACTTGATACCATGTTACCCAAGAATGCCATAGAATCCAACCAAAACTCACATTTTGAAAACTTTGCATATAATCTCTTTTCTCTCAGAGTCCGAAGCACTATCCTCAGGTGCTGCTCGTGATCTTCCCGACTCCGGAAATATACCAAAATGTCATCAATAAAAACAATGACAAAAGAGTCAAGATATGGCCGGAATACACTGCTGCATCAGATGCATGAAGGCTGTTAGGGCATTGGTCAGCCCAAATGACATAACAAGGAAATCGTAATGGACATACGGAGTCCTGAAGGCAGTCTTCGGGATATTTGGCTCTCAAATCTTCAACTGATGGTAACCTGAGCTCAAATCAATCTTAGAAAACACCCGTACGCCCTAAAGCTGGTCAAATAGATCATCAATACGAGGCAAAGGATAATGGTTCTTCATTGTAACCTTGTTCAACTGGCGGTAATCAATACACATCCGCATAGAATCATCCTTCTTCTTCACAAATAACAAAGGAGCACACCAAGGCGATACACTGGGCCAAATAAAACCCTTATCAAGTAATTCCTGCAATTGCTACTTCAACTCCTTCAACTCAGGAGGAGCCATACGGTACGGAGGGATAGAGATGGGCTGAGTGGCCGACAACAGATCAATGCCAAAATCAATATCCCTATCAGGTGGCATGCCTGGAAGGTTAGCTGGAAACACATCGGGGGAATCACGTACTACTGGGACTGAATCAATAGAAGGAGTATCCATACTTGCATCTCTCACATAAGCTTAGTACGCATCACAACCTTTCTCAACCATACGCTGAGCCTTAAGGAAGGAAATAACTCTACTGGGAGTGTGACCTAAGGAACCCCTCCACTCAATACGCGGCACACCTGGCATGGCCAGCATCACGATTTTGGTGTGACAATCAAGAATAGCATAATGAGGCGACAACCAGTCCATGCCTAAAATAATATCAAAATCAACCATACTGAGCAATAATAGGTCATCTCTGGTCTCAAAACCACCAAGAATAACCAAACATGACCGGTAAACGCCGTCCACAACAAGAGAATCTCCCACATGAGTAGAAATATAAACTGGGGAACTCAAAGAATCCCGAGGTATCCCCAAATGCAGAGCAAAATAAGAAGACACATAAGAGTAAGTAGAGCTTGGATCGAATAGAACCGATGCATCTCTGTGATAAACCGAGATAGTACCTGTGATGACAAAATCGGAGGCGGCAGCCTCAGTACGGCCTGGAAGAGCATAATATCTGGCCTGGCCTCCCCCTCGAGGGAGACCGCTACCTCCCAGACCTCCACCTCTATCTGGCTAGGCCGGTGGAGTAGCAGCTGGCACTGGGACCATAGCCGGAGGGCTCTAGAGGGTGCGTTGCGGCTGAGGTTCAGTGGGGGTGCAGCCCTCCCAAGTCTGGGGCAATCCCTCACCACATGGAGTGTGTCACCACACTCAAAAAAAGCTCTGGGAGGACGTAGCGGTTGTGACTGGCTCGGGCCAGGTCTGCTGGACTGACCACTAGAAGTACCTCGTGCAGGAGGCGCACTAGAGACTAGAGGTGCATAATAAGGCTCATGAGGCCGAGGTGGAGCTGGAATACCACTGGCTACTAGAAGAGCTAAATGAACAGGACGACCCATATGACCCCTACCATGACGACCTGCAGTGGGGGCACGGGCACAGAAAAATGGCCCGACTCTCGGGACCTCTTGGCCTCCCTCTCCTTCCTGTCCCTAGAATGCATACCCTCAATCCTCCTAGCAATGCTCACCTCCTGCTGATAAGACACATACGTCTCTAACACACGAGCCATGCTAGATCTAAGAATAAGCCCCTCAATGAATCGATGAACCTTCTCGCGGACCGTGGAAACCAAAGCTAGGGCATGTCTAAACAAGTCAATATAGCGGACACCATACTCGAGACAGTCATGGTACCCTAGCACAACTGCTCAAACTCCGCGCGCCAGGCATCCCTAAGACTCTGGGGAACATACTCCCTCGTGAACATATCTAAATAATGAGCCCAAGTTAGGGAAGCTGCCTCATCCGGACTGTCTAACGCATAAGCTTGTCACCACTGATAGACGGCTCCTCGAAGCTGGAAAGTAGTGAAGGAAACCCCGCTCGATCCTGATATACCCATGGTGCGGAGAATACGGTAGCACTCCTCCAAAAATCCCAAGGCATCTTTGATGCTAAACCACTGAATACAGAAGGATCGTATTTCTTGAACCTCTCAAGTCTTCGCTGCTCATCCTCTGAAGCCGTTGCCCTACCCTCGGGCTGAACTAGTACTACGGGTGGCGCAGGAATAACCTCTAGGACCTGCTCAACATGCGCTCGCTACTCAGGAGTGCAGGTGGCGGGAGTCTATACTCCTCCCCAGGCCTGAGATATGGCTGCAACAATGGGAAGCAACCTGGCCTGAGCTAAATTGATATACATACTCATAAATTATGCCAAAGTCTCCTGGAGTGCTGGAGTAGTAGTGGTAGACGTATCAGGTGTCTAGACTCCGGTTGGTACTGCTTGTGGTACCTTGGCGGCAGCTCGCGCAGGTGCTCTAGCTGCACCACGGGCGCGTCCTCGGCCTTTACCCAGCCTCTGATAGCGGCAGTAGGGGCGGGGGTGCCTGATCCTCTTGGGTAGTGCATGTCCTCATCATTTGTGAGAGAATAGAAAGACAGAAGTTTAGTTGTGATATCAAAATCTCGCACGACAAGGAAATCAAATAAAGTGAAATTTTTCCTAACACTTACATAGCCTCTCGTAGATAAGTAGAGACATCTCTGTACCGATCAGCGAGACTCTAATAAACTGGCATGTGTTCCGTGACTACTATGAACCTAGAGCTCTGATACCAACTTGTCACGACCCCAGTTCACACACAGTGAACATTGTCGTGATGGCGCCTAGTTTCTACAACTAGGTAAGCCTAAAAATGCAGAAACAAAATAACTTGCGAAAAAGAATAATTCAAACACTAAACAGCTAGAAAAAAATGGTATATAGATGCCGCTTGGCGTATACAACTCAATAACTCAAACTTCTATAATACTATCCCAAAACCCGGAAACTCATGGGAACACAATCTGAGAGAAATATAGTAAAAATGCTCTAACGCCGGAATGTCTACATCAACAGTATGATAGAAGAGCTAATACTACAAGATAGAATAGAGATGGAGACTCTTCGGTCTGCGGACGCGGCAGATGTACTTCGAACTCTCCAAAAGCTCTCCCTGCCTCAAGGATGGTAAGTCTGTGCAGCAGTACCTGGATCTGTACATGAAAAACATGCGCAGAAAGGGCATGAGTACACCACAACGGTACTCAGTAAGTGCCAAGCTTAACCTCGGT
>MU708456.1:0-18209 GCA_026770625.1 Nicotiana glauca
CTTCAATATTTTTGATTGCTACATCATGTGCATCTACTCTTTCATTCATTTTTGCATTGGACCCAATAACTTGCTACATCATTGCTTCAAATCTAGTGAACCCATCTTCTTGCCTCCCCCCATGCTGCTACTGAGGTGGGGGATACCCTTGCTGATGATTGTGATTGTTGTACCCCTGTGGCCTGGGATAAGGTGCCATATTGTTGGGGGGTCTCATACCTCCCATGTTTCCGGCGTTATACTGTGGCTGAGGTGGCATATACTGTTGCTGAGTCTACTGACCCCAATTCTGATTTCCTTGTCTCTGACCCCCATAATTAGCCACATAGTTCATATCTTCAGGGTGCTGATGATGATGATCATGCTTTACATTCCAAGGATTACCAATTGGCTGGCTAATGCAAGATGTGCACAAGCCCCCATTGGTAGTATCTACTATATGTACTTGCTACTTCTGCCCTGATTCCTCCACCTTTTTGGTGAGGATGCTCTTTTGTGTCAAGAGAGTCGCCATATTTTTAGCCATTGTATTATAAGGATCAAGAGGCACTGAGTGCACCACTGAAGTGATAGGTGCATTCCTATTTGTCTATCCCGAATTTTGCGCCATTTTGTCAAGCAAATTCTGGCCTTCTCTCCAAGTTTTGCCCAAGAATGCCCCGCCAGCAGAGGCATCTACAATATTCTTCATGCTATCTGACAGTCCCATGTAAAACCGTTGTCCCAACATCTGTTCTGGAATACCATGGTGGGGACACATAACCAACATTCCTTTAAACCTGCCCCATGTCTCGTGTAGTGTCTCCATTGGTTTCTATTTGAAACTCACGATTTCATCAATTTGTTTAGCAGTTTTGTTGGGCGGGTGGAACTTGTTGTGAAATTGCTTGACTAATTCATCCCAAGTTTCTATAGAGTTTATGGGGAGTGAATTTAGCCAAACCTGAGTAGCTCCTGTCACCGAGAATAGAAACAATAATAGCCTAATTGCTTCCGGAGTCACGTTGGGTTGCCTTTGGGTTTTGCATATAGACATGAAGTTCTTCAAGTGCTGCTGAGGATCTTCTATTTGTGTCCCAGAAAAGAGTCCCTTATTTTGCAACAAGTGTAGCATGTTATTTGTGATCTGGAACGATTCATCTTGTATTGCGGGCACAACAATGGCAGTGGCCAAATTGTCAGTTGTGGGTTGTGCCCAGTCATGTAGTGCACCCTCAGGCATAGGAGGTGCCACTTTCCTGGCATTTAAGCCAGCTTGCTCATTCCTGACGTTTCCGTTAGGGTCGTTTACGTCTCCCATGTCAATTTCGAGTTTGTGTGTTTGTTGGGATTGTTGAAGTCCTTTGTTGGCACGATTCAATGCCCGAAATATTTTCTCGGGGTCTGAGAGTCCTTCAAGTAGTTCTCCAGTCCTCGTAGACTTTCTAGGCATACACCTGAGCAACCAAGTCAACAACCGTCAAATTTTCAATGAGAAATTGGGTAGAGAGAAAACTGACTACAATAAGAATTTTTGTATTTTTATCAATGGTAATTGATAATTTCGTTAACTCCCCGGTAACGACGCCAAAATTTGATCACGCCCAACTATGCCCTCTAAAAAGGACTCTGCGGACGTTGCAAATATAACCCGAGTATTATGCCAGGGTCGAATCCACAGAGAGTTAACCTATCAGTCACTATCTTTAGACCCACTAAACTCTTCAGAACCAGTTTTCCAAATGTGTGAATCACAGTTGAAAATGTCTTTAGTAACTACGATTGCAAGTAAATTAACAGCTATAAACTAAAATACTAAGGTTGTGAACAATGATGAGACGAAGCTAAGGCAATGATTTCCCTTATTGATGGAATCCCTTCTGTTTATGCTTATACAAATTTACCAACACATCTCTATCAATCATGAACGCTCATCTTACCGTAATTCTCTCCCGAGTAATCACAGTAATATACTAAATGCACTCTACCGAAATACAATAGCTTACTTTATTTAGCACAATTCACTTTAGATTACACCCAAGGCTTCGTTATCCCTAATCTCGCCTTTAAACCCGCAATTATAGATTTCTCTTATACTTTGGGCGTAGTGTTGTTCAACAATAACCTAAATATGCACTCTTTTCCAAGTTATGCACACTAAATAGTCACAGCTAATTGAGGATCCTGTCAATTAACTACAACAAGCACAAAGTTGAACAAATAGAGATTAAACTAGCAATTTGTATTCATATAAACAAGAAGTTCATCCCCCAATAGGTTCCATCAAAACCTTAGACAAAGGATTTAGCTACTCATGACTATGGGAAAACAAACTAAGATAGAATTCATCGTAACTAGCAATAAAAATCAAAGAAAAGAAGAAATATATTTTGGGTATTCTCTCACAATAGTTTTTCCTTGCCAAGATACTCTAAAATACAATACATGCCTCTTTTGGGCAAAGTCTAGTGTTTAAAATAGGGTTTAGGTCTAAAAATTCCGTGTTCTACACTTTAGTCCTTGAAGTTTCTCGCGCCTGTCGCGGTTCTGCCGCGATCGTGGTGGAACCGCGGCCAAATGCCCTTTTTGAATCTAGATTTAATCTAGCTCTCTTCCACCGCGGTTCTGCCGCGGTCGCGGTGGAACCGCGGCCAAACCCCTTCTCTGAATCTTCAGGCCTGGCAGGCGTGGTTTACTTGGGAAATTTCATAGTTGACCTCTTTTTCTGCATTTTTTACTCCAAAAGTACTTCCTAGCCTTCCTTGGACATATATCACCTGCAAATCATGAAAAGCACTAATAAGAGCATTTTGTTATCAGTTTTATCATCAAAACTACACAAGAAAGTGGTTATTTAAGGCGTGATTATAGTTAAATTCACCTATTATCACGGGACATACTTCGCGAATGCAAAGAACACTCAGACAGTCTCCTCAAATCGCACTACGCGATTGCGGGGCTGCCTACGCGATCGCGAACGGCAAAACTCTGCACAGCTGAACCTGCAAATTTTCTGCAATTTTTCCAACTTCAAATGATCCGAATAACCTCCCGAAACACACCCGAGGCCCTCGGGACCTCAACCAAACCTACCAACATTACCCATAACATCATTCAAACTTTTTTCAATCATCAAAACACCTCAAACAACACCAAAACCATCAATCCACATCGGATTCAAGCCTAAGTTCTTCTAAAACTTCTGAAACACGCACTTGATCAAAAACCCAACCAAATTACCTCCGAATGACCTGATATTTTGCACACACATTCAAAATCATATAACGAAGCCACAACAACTTTCGGAATTCTATTCCGACCCTCGGATCAAAATCTCGCCTATTAACCGAAAATCGTCAAAATACTAACTTCGCCAATTCAAGCCTAATTATACACGGGACCTCCAAAACCACTTCCGATCACACTCCTAAGTTATAAATCACCCAACAAAGCTAACCGAATCATAAAAATTCCGATCCGAGCTCATTTACAAATAAGTCAACTCTTGGTCAAACCTTTCAAATTCAAAGCTTTCAACTGAGACTGTTCTTTCAAATTCATTTCAAATTTTTCTGAAACCAAAACCAACGATCTACATCAGTCATAATATATTATACGGGGCAAGTCGTGTCCGAGAAACGACGTTCAAAATACAAAAGCTCAAAACGACCGGATGGGTTGTTACACTTTTCTATGTTCTTCGACCAAACATGAAGCCCATTGAAATGAATGTAATCAAAATAAATGGTAGATGGTGTAATAAAATATTAGACTAAAAATTTAAATATAATAATTATCTGTAATACATATAGCGAATACATATGATCCAATTATGAAGCAGAAATCCTTCATTTTGTATCAACTTGATGAACTTTACAATATTCAAATTCACCAGAAAATAATGCCAGTTTTTTAAAAAATCAATGATGTACTGCTAGAAAATGAATGAATTAAACATTAAGATCAACATCATATAATGGTTACAGAATTTTTTCAAAGTTTCATAAATAAAAAATAAAAGGATACTTCAACATACTGCTGTTTCAACAGAAAGGGAATACTGTAGAGATTGCACAACTTTTAGATGGATCTGCCTTATTCCCCAAAAGATGAGTATATATACATGAGTTTAAGCTCATACTCCCTAAAATTTCTCCTAAGAATATTCTAAGAATATCATATTCATATAATATCAATAAATATAGACACACAATATATAATTACTATATTTACACACTTACAAATCATGTTTTCATAAAAGAAAATCTAACTCTCTACATATTCAGCAATGAAGCATGAAGGAAAATCAATAAGATCCGTTAATTTTTTTTATAGTATCATAATGCTTCGTTCAATTAAAACTTGATTTTTTAATCTCAATTCAAAAATAATTTATCTTTCTATTCAAGATTTAAGTTTTCAATTTAAAAACTTTTATCCTTCAAGTTCAATTCAAATTAATTTTTTTTCATCTCAATTTAAATATATTTTTATCTCAATTCAATATTTTTATTATATTTTTTAATTGCTTATTAACTTTTACTTTAACCTTTTCTTTTCACACCACTTAGCGTGGTTGTTTACCTTGTTATACGTAATTAATTATTGAATAATTTAATTAATTCTCTTTTTATTAAGAATAATAGTCTAAAATAAAGATTATTTCAATAGCAATGAATTGCTGGATATGAACTATCGGTTCTGTCTAGGTTTAATATTATTTTCTCTAGTTAATGCTTATTTTATTTCCTCTCTTTGAAGGAAATCATGAATATTCATTTCCTTATGTTCTTTTGTCTAATTAATGCTTACTTTATTTTTCTACTTTAAAGGAAACCATGGATATTATTTTTCACATAATATTACTCCAATTATGGTAATGTAAGTCATGTACATCTCTAACATGCAATTTTTAATAGATATTTTTTTAATTATTAATTAAATTCAAAAGAATATTAATTAATAATATTTTTCAATGTTATACAAATAGAATCTAACAAATAAATTCCATAAAAGTGTCAAGTGGCTTGTTCTTATTACGCCACTTGGCATCACTGCTTCACTACTCTCATTTTAATATAATATAGATTATAGTATCATAATGCTTCATTCAATTAAAACTTGATTTTTTAATCTCAATTCAAAAAATAATTTATCTTTCGATTCAAGATTTAAGTTTTCAATTTAAAAACTTTTATCCTTCAAGTTCAATTTAAATTAATTTTTTTTATCTCAATTTAAATATATTTTTATCTCAATTCAATATTTTTATTATATTGTTTCATTGTTTATTAAATTTTTCTTTTCACACCACTTGACGTGGTTGTTTACCTTGTTATACTTAATTAATTATTGAATGATTTATTTAATTCTCTTTTTATTAAGAATAATAGTCTAAAATAAAGATTATTTTAATAGCAAGGGATTGCTGGATATGAACTATGGTTCTTTCTAGGTTTAATATTATTTTCTCTAGTTAATGCTTATTTTATTTCCTCTTTGAAGGAAATCATGAATATTCATTTCCTTATGTTCTTTTGTCTAATTAATGCTTACTTTACTTTCCTACTTTAAAGGAAACCATGGATATTATTTTTCACATAATATTACTCCAATTATGGTAATGTAAGTCACGTACATCTCTAACATGCAATTTTTAATAGATATTTTTTCAATTATTAATTAGATACAAAAGAATATTAATTTATATTATTTTTTAATGTTATACAAATAAAATCCAATAAATAGATTCCATAAAAGTTTCAAGTGGCTTGTTCTCATTACGATCACTTGACAGCACCACATGCTTCATTACTCTCCTTTTTAATATAATATAAAAGATATGCACACAAAATCCACCCACCCCACCCCCCACGAAATAGCCACCCAAATAATTTAGTCCAATCAACTTTAATTATATTGAAAACGATATTTTCTTTTTTTGAATATGGACTAATTTTGTCGGATCAATCATGCAATGCTTAAAATAACAGAAAGGAATTATTAGGAAAATACTTTCGTAGTATGTACCCACCGTACGATTCGTGCAAGTATTTGTTTACATTCTACTCGTACGTGGGAATCTTCTTTTTTTTTTTTTTTTTTTTTTTTTTTTTTTTTTTNCAAAAGAATATTAATTAATAATATTTTTCAATGTTATACAAATAGAATCTAACAAATAAATTCCATAAAAGTGTCAAGTGGCTTGTTCTTATTACGCCACTTGGCATCACTGCTTCACTACTCTCATTTTAATATAATATAGATTATAGTATCATAATGCTTCATTCAATTAAAACTTGATTTTTTAATCTCAATTCAAAAAATAATTTATCTTTCGATTCAAGATTTAAGTTTTCAATTTAAAAACTTTTATCCTTCAAGTTCAATTTAAATTAATTTTTTTTATCTCAATTTAAATATATTTTTATCTCAATTCAATATTTTTATTATATTGTTTCATTGTTTATTAAATTTTTCTTTTCACACCACTTGACGTGGTTGTTTACCTTGTTATACTTAATTAATTATTGAATGATTTATTTAATTCTCTTTTTATTAAGAATAATAGTCTAAAATAAAGATTATTTTAATAGCAAGGGATTGCTGGATATGAACTATGGTTCTTTCTAGGTTTAATATTATTTTCTCTAGTTAATGCTTATTTTATTTCCTCTTTGAAGGAAATCATGAATATTCATTTCCTTATGTTCTTTTGTCTAATTAATGCTTACTTTACTTTCCTACTTTAAAGGAAACCATGGATATTATTTTTCACATAATATTACTCCAATTATGGTAATGTAAGTCACGTACATCTCTAACATGCAATTTTTAATAGATATTTTTTCAATTATTAATTAGATACAAAAGAATATTAATTTATATTATTTTTTAATGTTATACAAATAAAATCCAATAAATAGATTCCATAAAAGTTTCAAGTGGCTTGTTCTCATTACGATCACTTGACAGCACCACATGCTTCATTACTCTCCTTTTTAATATAATATAAAAGATATGCACACAAAATCCACCCACCCCACCCCCCACGAAATAGCCACCCAAATAATTTAGTCCAATCAACTTTAATTATATTGAAAACGATATTTTCTTTTTTTGAATATGGACTAATTTTGTCGGATCAATCATGCAATGCTTAAAATAACAGAAAGGAATTATTAGGAAAATACTTTCGTAGTATGTACCCACCGTACGATTCGTGCAAGTATTTGTTTACATTCTACTCGTACGTGGGAATCTTCTTTTTTTTTTTTTTCTTTTTTTTTTCTTTGTTATTATGTGAAAATTAAATAGTTAAAGTGCTCAGTGTTTCGTGCAGCATCTTCAAATTAATTACAAGAAAATAAGGGAATGTCTGAACTTACCTGTAGGCTGCTACTACTAATATAGTACTTCCTCTGTCTCAAATTATTTGTCATGTTGTTTCTATTTTACATGCTTCTTAAGAAAATATTAGTAAGTAATTAATAGTTTGGACTATTTTACCTTTATTTACTTTTTTAGATATAATCTCTCTTCATTAAATATTTACTCTCTCTCTCTCTCTCTCTCTATATATATATATATATATATATATATGATATCGCCATCTTCAAGAATAATTACTATTAAGGGTAAAATAGGAAAAAATAATTAATTTTGTCTTGAACTTCTAAAATGTCAAATAATTTGGGACATCTATTATGATTAAAAATCACAATAGATAATTTGAGACGGAGGGAGTATCAAAATTACTGATCAATTTGAATGGGTCATTAAGTCGGCTAGCCGGTGAGCGGTTCTTTTGGGCGGGAAGCAGGCCGAGCCCCCGAGCAGGCATTCCTGCAACGCAAGTATTATTATTCGACACCATTCGAGAAGCAAAATATTCGTCAGTCCAGACAAAAAATGCATGTATATATAGATATTGGTTCCATCCATGGACATTTTCATATGGTAATTAAAGTCACACGGGAGCAAACCAGGTGTATGTAATCCAATCCTTAAGAATTAGCAATAATTTCCAAATAAGAAAATCACTTCCCTTTTTTGTGAATAGAGATGGTATTAACGAGGTAAAACTCAAAAGGATTTTTTTTTTTCCCAATGTCATTTTTCTTTTTTAAGCATTCAGCAATGACGATATTTTATTAACATTTTTTTTAAAAAATCTTTCGTGATATATAGGCACAAATCAAGATCATTTTGTTTGGTGCATATGCTTGGTTGTTACACAAAGGAGACTTTGACTTCTAGTGGTATTAATTTGTTTACATTTGTGTAAAGGTAAAATCGGGCATAAAGTAACCCCCGACTTTTCGATGAAGAAACAAGCGACGGCACGGTCTGACGTAGTCTCGAGTAAAACCGAGGGCACCCATGGATCAGAGCTCAGGGGATGAATGGTGCGCCAAGAATCGGACATGGCCAAACATAGGAAGAATCGAGTTCGAGCAATGGCTCTTGACTCCTTACAAAAGGAAAGAACAAATTAAACAAGTAGTACAGAAACCATAACCTAAATGAGTACGACGTGGTAGGTTGAGAAAATGAGAAATTGTGGTTGTGATTCTCTATGATTAAAGATGAGTCTATTTCAAGCTTTTAAAGGTGGTGATGCTATATAGTTCTTTTGTCTTTCATCTTCAAAGTTGATTGGCATTTTTTTTTTTTATGTTTATCCACTACACACCTAAGCTTCAATCTTCAGAATCAACTTCCCTAAACACTCACAATATTATTATGATATTTTTTGTTGTACTAGTTTTATAAATATTCAGGGACAGATAGAGACGGAATCAAGATTTAAAGTTTATGGGTTTCAAATTTATCATCGAACCCATATTTGCCTTAATTACTAGGTTCGTAATTAAATATTTATATATATTCAATGATTATTTTATATAAATATAAGATTTAATAAACAAAAACTACTGGGTTTATCCGAGCTCATAGGTAATACTCTCCCTCCGCCCCGAGGACAGAGCCAGAGATTAGATTACAAATCCAGTCAAATCCAATAGTTTTGGCCTAAATTTTATATTTTTTTGAAATTTTTTATTGAATATATACAAATTATAAAATTCAGCAACTCAAAAAAACTATAATTTTAAACACATAAATTTTAAATTTTGTCTCTGTAAGTATAGCTAGGCTTCTTTATTTTTAGCAGTTTAGAATTGAATTATTGAAGGTGACATGTGTCATTCATGCAACACTTCTAGCTCCCCATATTATGATTCCCTCATCTACTCTTCTAATTAATCGTTGCTCATCCAATTGATCGATTAAGTCTCCTGTGGCATTTCTACATCAAAGATTCAAATACAATGTGTATATAATGATTTTTGAAAGTGATACTTCCTTATATAATACAAGTAGTTTCTAAAAGTTGAGGTTTGGATGAGGAGAGTAATAATAAGTAAATCAGCAATAGCAATATTAGTAATAAACGAACGTAAAAATACATTAATGCATATATATAGTATTACTCCTTACTTCTGAAAAGAATAACAGGATTCGAAGCAGTGACGAAGCCAAAAAATCTGCAAAAAGTGTTCAAGGTTTAATATATATCTATAAAAATAACTGTTGATCTCCATGCATAGTATAATTTTTTATATGTATAATATAATTTTCCGATGAAGGATGTTCAACCGAACACCTTTTCATACGATGTGGCCCAGGGGCGGTCCGACGAATTTGTAGACTTTGATGAGAGACCTTAACTTTTCTAGTTTTTTATTTGATGAGAGACCTTAACTTGTTAGATACAAAATTATTAATAATTTCTTTTATATTCAATTTCTCCTTATAAATCTGTCTCAATTGAAAAACATCTTCCGCTAAAGCACTGGTAACAGAAGTTGTTAACATTATTCTATAAGCAATATAGGCATTTGAAAAAGAATAAAATATTATTATTTGATTGAGTATATCGATTAAATTATTATCTTCTACTTGTACTATTTATAAATAGAATTCTATTAATGGTGAATGTCCATATTTAGAGAGATTCTAGGGTTTATTACTTGGTGGCTAAGTGAACCTCTCCCTATAAATAGAGAGTTCTATTCCATTATAAATCATCCCAATATCAATAAGAATTCTTTTCTCTCTACTTTTCTCTGCAATACTCGTCTTCTTCTTTTATTGTTTCATAACACGTTATCAGCACGAGACTCTACCGTTTCAAGAAGATTAAGGTACAACTTTTCTCCCCTTTTAATTATGACTGACATTATGAAAAGAAAGTTCGTTGCTCTTGAACTTTCGGGCAAGAGCTATATGACATGAGTGTTGGATGCTGAAATCCATTTAGATGCAACGGGTCTTGGAGACGCCATTAAAGATAAAACTAAAGCATCCACCCGAGACTATGCTAATTAAGCCCTTGATTTTCTTGCGCCATCACCTTGATAAAGGGTTAAAAATAGAATATCTCACAGTCAAAGATCCACTTGTTTTGTGGAATGGCTTAAAGGAAAGATATGACAACTTAAAGTTGGTCACTCTTCCACAAGCACCATATGATTGGGCTCATCTGAGGCTCCAAGATTTTAAGTCTGTTTTTGAATATAATTCTGCGATGTTCAGAATTACTTCTAAATTAAAATTCCGTGGAGATATTATCACTGATTATGATATGCTTGAAAAAATATTTACAACGTTCCATGCCTCTAATATGGTCCTGCAACAGCAATACAGAGAGAAAGGTTTCAAGAAGTACTCTGAGCTGATTTCTCTTCTCCTTGTGGCTGAGCGAAATAATGACTTGCTCATGAAAAATTATGAAAATCGACCCACTGGGTCTACACCATTGCTTGAAGTGGATGAGGTGTATTCTCATTATGTTAAGCGTGGAAAAGGTCGTGACTCTATTCGTAGTCATGATCGTGGTCATGGTCGTAGCCGTGGCCGTAGACAAGGAAGGAATTTCCCTGGTGTTAATTATCCCCTAAAGAGAAATAACCACCAAAAGTGGAAAGGGAAAGATGAGAAGCCAAAGGCAAATGGTTCAGAAACTGAATGTTATCGTTGCGGTGGAAAAGAGCATTGGGCAAATATTTGTCGTGTACCAAGACATTTGGTTGAACTTTATCAAGCATCTCTAAAGAATAAAGGCACTGAAGCCAATTTTGTCTCTAACAATGATTTTGACATCATCCATCGCGAACGTGAGAGGTCTGTCGCGAACGCGTAGAATTAAATCGCCCAGTGATTTTTTTAAAAACCTAAAACAGAACACTTACGGGATTTCTCAAAATTTTACAAAACTTCTTCTTCTCCAAAGCTCTTAGGCGATCCTTGAAGCACTTTTTCACCAAAACGTCTTGGGTAAGTAATTTTTAACTCGTTTCCTTCCATTGCCATCAATATTTATTGAATTTCTAGGCCTAAAACATGGGATTAAGGGTAGAAAATTAAGGATTTGGGTAGAGTTAGGGCTTTTTGATTATTTGTGATTTAGACCTCGTTTTGGGGTCAAATTCTGAAAATAATTATATATTTGGGCTCGTGGGTGAATGGGTGATTTGATTTTGGTCCGAACCTCGTGTTTTGACCAAGCGGGCCCGGGGTCGATTTTTGGGTTTTTGGAAAGAATGATATAAAAGCTATAATTAGCGCATTGTTTAGCATTTATTGATGTTATGAGGTTATTTATGTATAGATACAATTGATTTGGAGCCGAATTCGAAAGGAAAGGCGGTAATTGAGGATTGAGTTGGTCGTGGAAGTTTGAGGTAAGTGTTTGGTCTAACCTTAGCTTGAGGGATTAGGAGTTGAGTCCTATTTGCTATGTGGTAATTGTTGAGTACGACGTATAGGCATGGTGATAAGTATTTATATGTTGGTGTCTAGCATGACCATGAGTCTTTAAATTGTGAATATCTTGAATTCGTTGTATCTTTCATGCCTTGGTGATGATTTCAATTTGTTGTGAAAAGCTTGTGGAAGGAAATTGTGACCTTTGAACATTGAGGAGCATTGGCTCAAGTTATATTACAATTGTGAAAGTATATGAGATGATTGAACCCTTTGGAGCATTGGCTCAAGTGGTAAAGTGAGTTATGAAATAAAAGTGAAAGAAAGAGAAAGAGTTATCAAATTGGTCAATTGCCGGGATATTGTTGCTTTGTTGATTATCTCCCTTGACGGGATGTTGAGATTATTGATGTTATTCCCTTGCCGGGATTTAATTATTTAATTGTGTTCCCTTGTCGGAATTTCTATTATTATTTTGTTTATTCCCTTGCTCCTTTGTTTGTGATTGTTGTTTGGGCGAGGAAGAGTTTTAAAGCACGAAGGGTGATGCCGTGTGCATGATGATTATAATTGTTTTGGTGAGGACTAGAGTAAAAGCACAAAGGATGATGTTGTGCATTTATTTCTTTTGATTCCATATTGGCATTCGAGTTATGTTGTTTTTTTTCCTTGCTTGATGCCTTTTATTCATGACTGTTATCTCCACCACAGCATGCTTCCCTTCCTGCAATGACTGGTTATTTCTGTACTTTCTTTTTTGTCGTATATGTTTAAACTGCACAGGTTTATTTGGTAGTCTGGTCCTAGCCTCGTCACTACCTCGCTGAGGTTAGGCTGGACACTTACCAGCACATGGGGTCGGTTGTGCTGATACTACACTTTGCACTGTGTGCAGATCCCGGAGTAGCTTTGAGTGCGCAGCAGTAGTTCGGGAGCCAGCCTTCAGTCCACGAGATCCCAAGGTAGTCCTGCAGGCGTCCGCAGGCCCGACATCTCTTCTATCTATTTTGATACATTGTTTCCTTTCGTACCTGAGACAGATTTTATTTCTTTGTTTCAGACACTTGTATGTAGCACTCCTAGATAGTCCGTGTACGTTGTGACACCAGGTGTTGGGTAGAGACATGTATTGGAACTTATACCCTTTGGTTTTCTATTTATCTAAGACTTCCGCAAATATTTCATTTTCCGCTGTCGTTTTAATGCTTATCCATTATTAATTTAATTATTTTAATATGTATAAAACGAAAGATGTAATGGTTTCAAAGATTCATGGCTTGCCTAGCTTCCACGAGCAGGTGTCATCATGATCCTGAGGGTGGGAATTCTAGGTCGTGACAAATGCCAGTTCATCTCAGACCGACAAATTATCATAAATATTCCCCGTTGCAATTAGTTTTGGGTCATGAACCTAATATATCCCATTTAAGAATTTTTGGATGCACAGTATATGTGTCTATAGCACCTTATATCGCACCAAAATGGGTCCCCAAAGAAGGTTAGGAATATATGTTGGGTTTGAATCGCCCTCCATTATTCGCTACCTCGAAACATTAACGGGACATCTGTTCACTGCACGATTTGCAGACTGTCGATTCAATGAGACATTTTTCCCAAAATTAGGGGGAGAAAATGGTGAAATGAAACGGGAAATTTTGTGGAAAAATCCATCATTATCTCATCTTGATCCACCTGCCTCTATTTGTGAAAAACAGGTGCAAAAGATTATTCATTTGCAAAGAATAGCAAATCAAATGCCAGATGCATTTACGAATATGAAAAGGATAACAAAATCACATATCCCAGCGGAGAATTTTCCAATTCGTATTGATGTCCCTATTGGACAATCTTCTAGTGTCATAGCTAATGAGTCAAAAGCACGCCTAAAACATGGCAGACCATTA
This sequence comes from Nicotiana glauca, assembly GCA_026770625.1. Classification (NCBI taxonomy): domain Eukaryota; kingdom Viridiplantae; phylum Streptophyta; class Magnoliopsida; order Solanales; family Solanaceae; genus Nicotiana; species Nicotiana glauca. The sequence goes on from MU708456.1 coordinate 13,653, forward strand.
GGTTCCAAAGATCGAAATCTTAGAAAAAGGAAAACAAATGATCAAAATGACACTACGAAAGAATCTCATGAAGATATCCACGATTTAATAAATTCTAAGATTCATGAGGAATCCACTGAGCCCGAGACTCAAGAAAACAAGGAACTATCAATAAATCCAATCGATATTGAGACAAATTTGAATCGAGTGGATATAGTGGTAGATTATGTCTTTACAGATAATGTTGCATCTAGCATTATGCAAGAAAGTGAGGATATTGAACCTCAATCTGTTGGAGAATGATGATAAAGACTTGATTGGCCAAAATGGCAAGAAGCAATCCAATTAGAGTTGAATTCACTTGCAAAACGTAAAATTTTTGGGCCTGTAGTCCAAACACCTAATGTTGTTAAGCTTGTTGGCTATAAATGGGTCTTTGTACGCAAGGGAAATGAGAAAAACGAGGTACAAAGATATAAGGCATACCTTGTTGCACAAGGATTTTCACAAAGGCATGGTGTCGATTATGAGACATATTCACCCGTTATGGATGCTATAACGTTTCGTTATCTCATTAGTTTTGCTACCCATGAAAAGCTTAACATGCATTTAATGGATGTGGTTACCGCCTACCTTTATGGCTCACTTGATAATGAGATATAAATGAAAATTCCCTAGGGATTCAAAATGCCTAAAGAAAATAATTCAAAGTCCCGGGAAATATTTTCAATCAAATTGCAAAGATCTTTGTATGGTCTAAAGCAATCAGGACGAATGTGGTATAATCGTCTTAGTGAGTATTTATTAAAGGAAGGCTATATAGATGATGCCATTTGCCCATGTGTTTTTATAAAGAAAACAACATCGAAATTTGTTGTACTTGCCGTATATGTTGATGACATAAACCTTATTGGAACTCCTATAGAACTCCAAAAGGCAATTGATTAGAATTCGAGATGAAAGATCTCGGAAAGACAAAATTATGTATTGGTTTGCAAATTGAACATTTGGCAAACGGAATTTTTGTTCATCAATCTTTCTACATAGAAAAGGTATTGAAACGGTTTTACACGGATGGAGCATATCCATTAAGTACTCCAATGGTTGTTCGATCACTTGATATGAATAAGGATCCATTCCGACCTCAAGAAAAGAATGAAGAGCTACTTGGTCCTGAAGTACCATATCTTAGTGAAATTATTGCACTAATCTATCTTGCTAATACTACAAGGCCTGACATAACCTTTTCAGTTAATGTCTTAGCAAGATATAGCTCTGATCCTACAAGGAGACATTGAAATGGAATCAAACACATATTGCGGTATCTAAAAGGAACTGCCGATATGGGCTTATTTTATGGCAATAATTGCAGTTCCGATCTTGTTGGTTATGCTGATGCTGAATATTCATCTGACCCATACAAGGCTCGATCTCAAACAGGTTATGTGTTTACCCGTGGAGGCACTGTCATATCTTAGTGATCGACTAAGCAATCAATTGTGGCTACTTCATCTAATCGTGCTGAGATAATTGCTATTCATGAAGCAAGTCGAGAGTGAGTGTGGTTGAGGTCTATAATATATCTTATTCGAGACAAATGTGGTTTGAAATATGATGAACTACCCACGATTTTGTATAAAGATAATGCAGCATGCATAGCCCAATTGAAGGGAGGATTCATAAAAGGAGATAGGACAAAGCACATTTCACCAAAGTTATTTTTCACACATGATCTTCAAAAGAATGGTGATATCAATGTACAACAGATTCGTTCAAGTGATAATATGGCTGATTTGTTCACGAAATCTCTAACAACCTCAACCTTCAAGAAGCTAGTGTACAAGATCGGGATACGAAGGTTCAAGGATGTGAATTGATGCTCTCATTAGGGGGAGTTGATGCGCGTTGCACTCTTTTCCCTTATAAGGTTTTATCCCACTGGATTTTCCTTACAAGGTTTTTAACGAGGCAACCAAAAGGCGTATTATTAGATATGTGCACTCTTTTTCCTTTTTTAGAATTTTTTTCCCCATTGGGTTTTCTTTTAGTTAAGGTTTTAGCGAGGCACAGTATCTGTTGAATAGACATTCAGAGGGAGTATTATAAATAGAATTCTATTTATGGTGAATATCCATATTTAGAGAGATTCTAGGGTTTATTACTTGGTGGCTAAGTCAACCTCTCCCTATAAATAGAGGATTCTATTCCATTGTAAACCATCCCAATATCAATAAGAATTCTCTTCTCTCTCTTTTCTCTGCAATATTCTTCTTCTTCTTTTATTGTTTCATAACACCTTAATACTTTTAACTTTGAAAATAAATCTAAACCATCAATATCCGATAAATTATTATGCTTTGAGGAACATTCAATCACTACGTCAAAATTGTTTTCCCTTTTTATGCAACTTCCCACTTATTATATTTTTCACTTTATAGACTTATCTGCCTTATATATAACTTATTAGGTGTAATAAAAAGAGAAATTTTCATAAAGCACTATTTTTTACTAGTAATTAGCTATTTATAGATACCATTTGCTATATTACGGATTGTAGATATATTTTATGTTGTTATAAGATGTATTTAAGATACTGTATTCAGAAATACAGTAGCAAAAATATGCGTGAATCAGGGAAGTCCAGCTAATCAGTTGTTGTATTCGAGTGTATTCGACTGTATTCATGGCCTGAAACATGAGATTACAACTTGGCAAATTATTATATTCGACTGTATTTGATTGTATTTACGGCGTAAAATAGGGGATTACACTGTTTTTAAACGAAAAGTAAATCAATTAACATAATAGACTCCTAATATAACTCAACAAAGTCAATTATAACACACAAAATTTATATTTCCAGTTATAAAAAAGATTCTCAACCGAAAAATACCCCAAACACATAGCAATCTTCAGAAAAATTATACTCCCTCCGTTTCAATTTATGTGAACCCATTTGACTGGGCACGGAGTTTAAGAAAAGAGAGAAGACTTTTGAACTTGTGGTATAAAATGAAGCATATACATTATGTGGCTATAAATCATTGCATAAAGGTAAATTATTTCCAAATAGGGAAAAAGTTCATTCTTTTTGGCACGGACTAAAAAGAAAATAGGTTCACATAAATTAAAACAGAGGGAGTATAACACATATGAATACATAAATATTATTAATTAAAAAAACATATGAATACATTTATGGCATATAACAAGAAACTGAATACAATGAAATACATAGAATACAGCGGGATACATTGAAATACAATGAAAAAAAGACAGTGAATACAATGAAATGCATGGAATTCAGCGACACACATTGAATTACAATGAATATATATTAACAGAAAATCAAGTTGCTCAGCCCTAAACTCCGTCGTCTTTGTTCAAGAACAAACCCTAATTTTCGGCGAATCCGTCGTCGAGCAAACACCTAGAATCTTACTGAGCCGAAATTCGGATCTACATAGACAACAACTTTTGAGAGCAGCTCGGTGACAAGAGCTTTGAGATATATGTATATATTAATTATCTTTCTCTTTTGTTAAAACAAATTGAAAATTAAAATAATTTTGATGTGCAGAAAAAGCCAAGGGTGAAAGATCTGCGTCGGTCAGGGAAATGCAGCTTGAGAAAAGAAGATTTAACGAAGAGGAAGAGATAGAGATATTGATGGGGTTAATATAATAGACTTAAAAGTGGTGTCAAGAGTATTGAGAATGATTGAATTAAATGATGAACAGTTGCATTGGTGCGAAGACAAGATGAGCAAAGTTAGAGTTTCTGATGGAATTGAAAACGAGGATGAGAGACACGAAACGTGGGATTTCTCAGTATTCCTTTTACCACCGTGATGAGACATCGTGAACTTGAAATCACCGTTTGTGACTAATGGTAGGTGATATGGGTGAGAGGAATTTTGAGATTGAGCATCGTGTTTTCAGGGAATGGGGAAGAGAATGGCATGTATCAAGGTAGAGAGAGAAAGAAAATAGTGTAACTGAATAGCGTATTTAGTGATTTATGGGTAGGAGGAAACCAAAATTAGATATTTTGCTATAAACATTAAAAGGTATCTATAGAATATAATTTTTTTAAATAGTATTTATCTAAAATAAATAAGGTGTTAACCTTTCCTATAGGAGATAAAAATTCCTAATAAAAGATAGGGCTCCTATAAATGCGAAACCAAAAGCAATTGTTTTACTTGCTTCAGGCAAGGGCCGCTCCTAACTACGCCACTAGTTCGAAGCACAATGGTCGATGCATGCGTAATTCGGACATCGATTTCTTAGTTTTTATAAATTAAAAAAGTGAGAGTCATATTTATATAATTTATGAAACTACTGTCATTTGTTGTCACGACCCGGATTTCCCACCACAGGGAGTCGTGATGGCGCCTACTGTCGGAGCTAGGCTGTCACGCCCCAAACTCGAGGGACATTACCGACGCTCGACCGGGTATCCCCAGTCAAGCGGACCTGGGTGTCTTTCCTAACCCATGATCCACCCCTTGTTTTCCTTATTCGGTATTCCAAGAACTAGCCATATAATAAATTTTTAGATCACCCTTTTTCAAAA
>MU708459.1:0-31741 GCA_026770625.1 Nicotiana glauca
ATCCAAAATCACCTAACGAAGCTACTGCAACTCTCAGAATTCCATTCTGACCCTCGGATCAAAATCTCACCTACCTACCAGAATCCGCCAAAATTCAAACTTCGTCAATTCAAGCCTAATTCTACACCGGACCTCCAAATCAAATTTCGATCGCACTCCTAAGTCACAAATTATCCCCCGAAGCTAACCGAACCACCGGAATTCACATCCGAGCCCTCTAACCACATAGTCAACTTTCGGTTGATTTTTCTGATACAAGCTTCCTTTTAAGAGGCTATGTGCCTTATTTTCAACCAAAACTAATTCAATTACACCCGATCAACTCTAATACTGACATTGAGACATGAAGCAACACCATAAGGGGGAAACGGGGCAGTAACTCACGTGACGACTGGTCGAGTCGTCACATCCTCTCCAACTTAAACAAACGCTCGTCCTCGAGCGTACCCAGAGTTGTACTAGAAGCAACCCAATAGCTGAATGACCTTACCAAGCATATACTCGGGGTGATCCCACGTCACCCTATCTCACATAGGTCCGATAACATAATATAGCTGGAATTTCACAGTCCATCTAAACCATAAACCACATTGCACTTCCCGAAATCATGCACCAGATCAGAACCTCACGTCTGCATTTAGAATAAACCCGAACCAACTGTAATAACCCATACTCGCCACTCCAGGTGAGACCATATGATATACTACACAACCCAAAAACTCGAGACGATGGCCTCTATTCACAGCAATTGCCCACAATAACCGAATACCGACAGAAAAACCTTTTTATTAGCTAAAGTCTTATTCCAACACTTTCATTTACTACCAACGGCAACTGAAACACGCGATATACCGAACCCATCTCTCAGATCAACCATTGATGAATCCATTTCCCTCTTGACTGATACTATAACAGATTTCCGAGCCAAACCTCGATATTACCTTTCTAACAAGCTGAAATCAAATTGGTTCGTGCTCATTAATGACTCCAATGATCACTTCGACTCTAACCACCCCTCTGGTAATATGACACCTCGACACAGGCCTAAGCCACAATTTGCGTAATACACGCACCAATGAGAAGCAGTCTGAACATACTCAAATCATGACAATGACTCAAACGAAAGAGCTGNACGTGGCCTTGCCACAATGCGCGATTCTATCCAAACACTATTACCTATGAAGCACCTCAAGTCACCATGCTCAACACGATCAGCCACGCACAGATTGAGGTCTGAAACCACGCAATCCATCACACCCACGGTGAAGCAATTAATATACACTATTCAATCCTGAAAGGACGCAACCGATGCGCTATTCGCCGAGCAACACCCAATACGGATTTTCCTCAGAAACCAGGAAGCAAGGCATACAAAGTAACATATAGAAAACTATTCTCCACATCACACTGTTGCGGCGTGCAACCCGATCCAGATAACATACCCGTGGCGGCGTGCCACCTGATCCACTCATATATCTCACAAAAGGAGATGTACATCGAGCCAAATTTGCTCATTACCATAAACACATATAGTCCCATGCCCGGCCACAAGAAATGCATCCGAAAAGTCCGTCAATACCGGAACCGAACCAATGGTAGAAACCTCTGCACTGACATCCGCCACGATCCTGCTATATAGTATTCAATCAGCCTGTGATGCACTTGCATCTGCACGCAAGGTGCAGGGAGTAATGTGAGTACTCCGACCCGGTGAGTAATAAACATAACTAATGGCTGAAGATAAGAAATCACGAAAATAATGCAAGGTATAATATAACTAGCAGCCCAGATGTTTAACAGTCAAACAACAGGTCAATGCAATAACAGTACAGAATGATCCATGACAGATAAAAAGATAAATAAGGATGCATGAATTCAATGCAACACATAGAATGGTACATTCCAGTACCCGTTGCGGCGTGCAGTCCGATCCGTTTAACGTCGACGACGCTCACTGGGGGTGTGTACAGACTCCGTAGGGGCTCCTACAGCCCAAGCGCAAATAATCAGCCATCTCGTGGCACCAATATCCATATAATACCGCTGCGGCGCGCAACCCGATCCATGTTCAGTCTATAAATTCACACAAGCCACACGGGCAATGTCAAATAACAGTTCTCAGCTCAGGATGTCAATAAAATAGCATTTTTGTTTTCAAATATTAGAAAATGACTGAGTATTTCAAAACAGTATTTGTACTTAGGACTGATATCATATAAATGTGAAAATAGTGATAGTAATCCCCGAAGGATCCAAATAATCGGCACAAAGCCCAAATGTGTCAATGAAATCCAAGTAGGATGATTATCAAACAAGTCTTAGTTGAAAACACAGTATGAGCACCACTCGGTACAGACAAAGTCACAATCACCAATCATAAACATCCCCGAACTCATCATGGAGCGCGTCTCGCCTCAATATAGCGTTACGATGCGATATTCCGGGGTTTCAAATCCTCGGGTCATCATACATCTATTACTCGCCTCAAGCCGGCCCAAAATCTAGCTCGCTATGCCTTTTCCTCTCAAATCGACCTCCTCGCGCGTCGAATCTGATCAAAACCACAAGGCATACATTACAATAGGCTAAGGAAACATAACCCAATCGAAAATACTCGAAAAACATCGAAAATCACGAAGTTGGCAGAACCTGAGCCCCGATCCCACTTCTCAAAATATTACAAAATTCACATCACTGGATTTCTCGTCTCGCCACGAGTCCATACATATCAAATTTACCAAAATCAGAGTTCAAATGCCCCCTCAAATCCGAAATTTTCATTTCAAAAGTCAAGCCCTAGTTCTTCCAATTTTACCCAAATTTCTATGAATTTACAGGTTGATTCTTCAATAAATTGATGTTTCTAGGCCATAGGACTCGCCTCCAATAAATTCCCGTCAAAACCCTCTTCAATTTATACCAAAAAGCTCTCAAGGTTGCCCAACAATGGAGGAAATAACCCCAAGGTCACGGATGAATGATATTAAAACCCTTCTGTCCGCCCAGCTTTTACCCTACGTGATCGCAGCCCAAGGCTCGCGATCGCGAAGCACAATTTTGAACTCCCGATTTTTTTCTTCTTTGCGAACACAGTGACCAACCCACGAATGCGATGCTTCAGCTGATCATACTACGCGAATGCGGCGTCATTCACGCGATCGCGATGCACACCCTTCGGGCCTTCCGCGAACGCGTTGGCCTTGACGCGAACGCGGAGAACAAAGGAATCAGGACCCAAATCCCTTTCTACGTGATCGCGGGGTCCAACCGCGAACGCGATGCACTGGAACTCACCCCTCCGCGAACTCGGACCAAACCCTGCAAACGCGAATACCAAATTTTGGTCTGCAACTTTTGTGCATTTTCTGCAAACTCCCAAAGTCCGAAACTCTTTGATAGCTATCCGAAATTACCCCGAGGCTCCCAGGACCTCAACCAAAAGCACCAACATATCCCAAAACATCATACAAACTTGTTCCAATATTCAAAACACATCAAACAATGCTAAAACCATTAAATCACATCGGATTCAAACCTAAGTTTCTTCAAAACTTTCAAAATACGCATTTGATCAAAACCCCAACCAAAGCACCTCCGAATGATCTAAAATTTTGCAAACACATCCAAAATTACCTAAAGAAGCTACTACAACTCTCGGAATCCCATTCCGACCCCTGGATCAAAATCTCACCTACCAACCGGAATTCGCCAAAATACAGACTTCGCCAATTCAAGCATAATTCTACAGCGGACCTCCAAAATCAATTCCGATCGCACTCCTAAGTCACAAATCATCCTCCGAAGCTAAACGAATCACTGGAATTCACATCCGAGCCCTTAACTCAATAGTTAACATCCAATTAACTTTTCCAATATAAGCCTTCCTTAGAGAGACTAAATGTCTCATTTTCTACCAAAACCAAACCAATTCGACTCTTACTCACCAAATGACGATAATGAAACATGAAGAAGCAATAAAAGGGGAAAACGGGGTGGTAACACATGAGACGACAGGTCGGGTCATCATATTCTCCCCAACTTAAACAAACGCTCGTCCTCGAGCGGGTCAAGAAACATACCTGAAGTCTCAAATAGGTGGGGATATCTGCTCCACATCTCCTTCCCAGTCTCCCAAGTAGTCTCCTCTACGGTCCGAACTCTCCACTGCACCTTCACCGAAGCTATATCCTTTGATCTCAATTTTCGAACCTGACGACCCAAAAAAGCCACTGGCTCCACATCATATGTCAAATCATCATCCAACTGAACAGTGCTAAAGTCTAACACATGAGACGGGTCCCCAACATACTTCCAAAGCATGGAAACATGGAATACCGGATGAACCCCCAATAAGTTGGGTGGCAAAGCAATCATATAGGCAACATCCCCAATCCTCCTAAGTATCTCAAAAGGCCCAATGAACCGCGGACTCAACTTCCCTTTCTTCCCAAACCTCATAACGCCCTTCATGGAGGAAACCTTCAACAAGACCTTCTCTCCCACCATATAAGGTACATCTCGAACCTTCCGGTCCGCATAACTCTTCTGACGCGACTGAGTTGTACGAAGTCTCTCCTGGATCATTTTCACCTTCTCTAAGGCATCCTGGACCAACTCTATCCCCAATAGTATAGCCTCGCCGGGCCTAAACCAACCAACCGGATATCTACACCGTCTCCCATATATGGCCTCACACGGCGCCATCTGAATACTTGATTAATAGCTGTTGTTGTAAGCAAACTCTACAAGTGGCAAGAACTCTCAGCCCAAGAACCTCCAAAATAAATAACACAGGTATGCAACATGCCCTCCAATATCTGGATAGTACGCTCGGACTGCCCGTCCGTCTGAGGAGGAAATGTTGTGCTCAGCTTCACCTGTGTACCCAACTCCCGTTGAAAAGTCCTCCAAAACTGGGAAGTAAACTGAGTACCCCTATCTGAGATAATAGAAACTGGGACCCCATGCAACCGTATAATCTCCCGAATGAAAATCCCTGCCAGTCGCTCCGAAGAATAGGTAGTACACACCGGAATGAAGTGTGCGGACTTGGTCAGCCGATCCACAATCACCCAAATCGAATCAAACTTCCTCGAGGTACGAGGGAGACCACTCACAAAATCCATAGTAATCCTCTCCCACTTCCACCCTGGAATATCCATCCGCTGAAGTACACCACCGGGCCTCTAATGCTCATTTTTGACATGCTGACAGTTGAGACACCGAGCTACATAACCCACAATATCTTTCTTTATTCTCTTGCACCAGTAGTGCTGCCTCAAATCCTGATACATTTTTGCGACACACGGATGAATGTAATACCGCGAGCTGTGGGCCTCCTCTAATATCAACTCCCGAAGCCCATCCACATTGGGCACGCAAATCCAGCCCTGCATCCTCAACACGCCATCATCATCAATAGTCACATCTCTGGCATAACCATGCTGGACCCTATCCTTAAGGACAAGCAAATACGGATCATCATACTGGCGCTCTCTAATGCGGTCATACAAGCAAGACCGAGAAACCACACAAGCTAACACCCGACTAGGCTCCGAAATGTCTAACCTCACCATCCGATTAGCCAAAGCCTGGACTTCAACTGCAAAGGGCCTCTCACCAACTGGAATGTATGCCAAACTACTGATACTCACCGCCTTCCGTCTCAAAGCATCGGCCACTATATTGGCCTTCCACGAATGATACAAAATGGTAATATCATAGTCATTGAGTAACTCAAGCTACCTCTGCTGCCTTAAATTAAGATCCTTCTGCTTGAACAAATGTCGGAGACTGTGATGTGAGCACGTGATTTTTGCCCTAAGCAAAATTATTCCTAAAAAATCCAAACAAAATGATTTTTAATTTTTGTTGATATTTGTGGCATTTTTTTTAATTAGTAGAATAATAATTCATATTAAAAATATAAAAAATATGCATTGGGGGTTTTGATTTTATAATTTTAGTGTTAATTCATTTTAAAGAAAATCAAAAATAGCATTTTTGTGTTTTAATTGGAAAATACCATAAAATAGATATTAATTAGTATAAAAAATTTAATAAAAAGAAAAAGAAAATACAAAAATACAAAAGAAAAAGAAAATACAAAAATACAAAAGAAAAAGAAAATACAAAAATACAAAGGAAAAGTACAATACAAAAGTACAATACAAAAATACAATACAAAAAAAAAATTGGGCTAATACAAGAATTAATGCCAATTAATAGCCCAAAAGAGCAAAAATGGTCCAGGCCCAAAAGATAGTCTAACCCAGTTTGCCAAGAAATCAAAACGACACCGTTTTTGTAAAATCAATCTGGGCCGTTCGTTCACTTGATCTAACGGCCATGGCCTTTCCTCTTAATAAAATGAAACGACAACGTATTTGTAACAATAATCCAGGCCATTCATTCATTTAATCTAACGGACGTGGACACAATTTCATTAAAGCCTAAACGGTGTCGTTTAAGGTTGTGAGTGATCTGAGCCGTTGGTTTGATTAATCCAACGGCCTGAGCTCATTATCAGTCTTTTAATATAGTTAAAATGTTACACCTCTTCATTTTCATTCTTCTTCCCCATCAACTAAACCCTAGCCGCCTCTAATCCTCCCCAGAACCCCCGCCGGAACCCTACCAGTGGGAGACACAACCTAAGCCAATCACCCCGTCCTTAACACCCTAGAACCACCTCAACCTCCTCTTTACACCCCTCTAGTTCATTTATTTCGAATAAGCCTGGAATCTGTCGAATATTTAATTGAATATCGCCGGAACCCTAGTTCTGGCGAACAACCCTTCATCCAAATCATGTCAAAATCTCACCATAGCTTCCTCCTTATCGGAGAGCATTGAGGTAGCTGCATGGCGTTCGCAGCCTTGATCTCTCCTTCCTATTTCTACCCTTTATTTCCGCACTTTTATAGACCGACTTGTTTTAGGAGATACTCTGTATTAGAGGCTCATGATCGTGACACCAGGTCCTAGTTGGGTATTTTATTGCAGTATTTTGTTAAACTCTCAGTTATTTCACCGTTATTTCCAGGATTTTGATAAAACAGTTTAGTATCTATTATCTGTGTTTGCAACCAATGATCTGTTTAAGTCGGGAATATTGTTGAAAGGTCGGGCTTGCCTAGCAGTGTATTGTGACACAGGTCCTTACAATGTTACAGATGTTACTCCATATAGGCCAATTGAAATTCAACAGATCAATGGAGGAGACAAATTTAAGGTAAATGGTCACATGTTAAAGTTGTATTTTGGAGGCCATTTTGAGAAACAACCATCGGTGACCTTGATAGCCTAATACATTCCGTTGTTAATAAGTCGAGCTCACGACATTAAACTCAGAACTACAATTTCCTTACCCGTAGCCATTGAGGGTGAAGCAATGGAGCCTCATAAGTCCAACATAGATTTGAGTAATTAAATGCTTAACTAATTGATCTAGTTAATATCCAGATTATTGTACAATCGAAACATCTCATGAAGGCCTCTACAAAAACAGTCACCTAAACATGACCAACTCCATGGTGATCGGTATGCCTAAGTGACCGGTTAGTTAATCATTTAAGGATGCAATTCAAATGGTGGCACAAGTAAATTTTGGTTTATATTTAAACCCGGACCCCATGACTGATAAGGTCTAAAAGCTAGTCCAGTCTATTGCACATTTAATATGTGTGGTCAAGCTTTCTTCTGTGATTGTAAATTTGAAATCCAAAAAGATTTTTATTTTCTTTTTACATGTAAAATACCTCTATATCATTTTAAAGTGTACAAGACAATAGAATTATTAGTATTTGGCATTAGTCTGCTAGTTATAAAACTTACCCGTAGTAAATACAAATAAGCTCATCTTTTATTTTATTCCTAATTGTTGTTCTTGTATAATATTAAAGTTTTCAAATAATTATTCGCATGGTTTCAAACATATTTTTTTCATTTATGCCATATAACTTCCATGTTTGTATTTGTATTTTTGTGAAGGCAATAATGAATCTCCTAATTTGGGAAATAGTTGGAATTGAGAAGCATTGTGATCTCAACATGTAGAATCAATAAAACTTAGCTAGAACTTACCCCAAATGTCTATCTAGGCGAAATTATAGACAACATTGAGTTTTAAATGAAATTAGGCTTTCCTTGATTTACTTTTTAGCCTCTCTGTTTATACTACTACACACACATACATATTTTCCTTTAGCACCCAACTTTGAGCTTTCTTTAAAAAAAGAGAGAAAGGATAAACCAACTCTTCTTGATACACCATATTGGTTTAACCAAAGAAAAAATATTTCTTCCAGCTATAATTGAGCAGAAATAGCTATTTAAGCATGGGATGAAGGAATACTTTTGGTGTAAATTTTGAATTCGAAGAAAGGTGGATTGGTTTGTAAATAAAGTAAAAAAAAAAATTGATATGAATATACTTATGGAATAAATTCTTAGTATAAGAAGTTAGAACTATGGAGAATGTTTCTGTTGAAAGGAATGTTGACTTAATTGATGTTAATCATGGGACTGAAGACATCTATATAGTTTATCTTCTTTGTATTAAGTTGTACTAGTTCCTATGATAAAATCGCTGGCTCATATTATAAAGCTGGAAGGAACACAGTCACTATAAATATTTTATTTACCCTTACTCGCATTAAGCCTAACAATAAAAGCCTGAAAAAGTCCTAAAAAGATTTTAAAAATCAATGTTCATTCTACATTAGTGAAGGCTGACATGAAGGGCAAGCTTATGGACAAAGTTTGAGAAACTCAATGATTGTGATCATAATGTTATCAATCTCAAAAAAAATTTCAAAGGAGGAGAGAAAATTGTTATCAAACAAAAGCAGAAGTAGAAATAATGTAAAGATTTGGTGACTTGAAAAACTTATAGGATTTGAATGTTATGTAAATTTTCATTTTCTTACTTTTCTAGTCTAAAAGAAACAATAATTATTAATAAAATAATTCTCCTCGAGGACGAGCAATGATTCAAGTATGGGGGAGTTTGATGAATATAAAATATTCATATATTATATACTTAAAAATACCCTATTTTAAATAAAGTATTTATATAATATTTCGATTCTCTATATTTTCTAACAATGTTTTGAAGGAGATAAAAATGCTATTAATTAAACAAAAAAATGAAAAAAACAAGAAAGTCATAGCGTATTCACTCCACAATGCAAGGAATCCACGACGCATCTTCTTCAAGACATATCTTCATCGAGATACATCTTCCTCAAGATGCATTTTCCTCAAGATGCATCTTCCTCAAGACATATTCTCCTCAAGATGCATCTTCCTCATTTGAGATCACAACACTTCAAGAAGAAATGCACTTCTATAAATAGAAGGCAAATCTCTATGTATGAGACATTGAGGAAAAGGAGTAAAAAGAGCCACTTTATTTTCTAAAGCTTTGGTCACTTATTCTTTCTTGTTCTTCTTTCATAATTTTTAGATTTTCTAGTAGTGTTGGCAATATAGGCCATATTATAGAAGTTCTTTCTTTTTCAAATACTCGATAATGAAGTAGTGTCTTTTTGTTGGGATAGTTAATGAAGCTAGATATATAATTTTATTACATACTTGGCCTGAGGTTCTCTAGCTCTACTTTTATATTATGGTGGGGTGTTAGATTTTAATTAGATATATCTATCTATTTATTTCTCAAGTTACTTGTATTGATTTTGTAATTCTCACAAAGCAAAATTAATACATATTGACTAGTGTGAATCAATAGATAGAGGATAATTTTCAGCAATCTAGCATTCCAAAATCTTGATTTTTGCTTACTTCAATTTTAATTCTCACGGAGGAATTTTTATAAGCAATATCATTGATTTTGTAGTAAAAATATTCTCACGAAATTTTTACTACCTCTTAGCACAATTCAGGCAAGACACATATTTCGGTCTTATCGTCACTAGTCATAAGTCAGTTAATAATATAACCTAAGGAGTATTATTATTGTTTACTTTATAGTGAGCAAAACATAATTGTATTAGAAATAAGCAATTATTCATTAGTGAAATATATGTAGAAATTGAGATTTTATTATAAAAATATAGTCAAGTGAATTCAATGATTCCCAACACTTTTTAAATATAAATTTTTCACAAGTTATTTTTGTTTAAGTAATTTACAAATTCAAAATCCTACTCTTTTCATCAATTTGGTTCTCTCAAATAGTAGCTAAAAGATTACAAGTTTGTAGCATAGATTTTCCAATCTCTGTGGGATGATATCTTAAACTATATTAGAATTTGACTAAGCACGAGCAGAAAAATTCTATACACATTGGCCTCGTCAGGTCGCCTCGATTTGCATGCATAGTCCGGGCACATAGTCGGAAAGCTTAAATATGAAAATTTGTAAAAAAAATGATAAGTTTTGATTATAATATAAGTTAATTTGACTTCAGTCAACATTTTGGGTAAACAGACTCGGACCCGTGATTTGGCGACCCCGGATGGTCCGTAGGAAAATATGAAACTTGGGCGTATACCCGGAATCGAATTTCGAGATCCCAAGCCTGAGAAATGAATTATTAAATAAAATTATTTTCTGAAATTGTTAAAGAAAATTCGAAATAAAATGTGATTAGAACACGATGGTATCGGGGCCGTATTTTGGTTCCGGCGCCCGGTACACGTCTTATATAATTTAAGATGTTTCTGTGAAATTTGATGAAAAACGGGCGTCGTTTGACATGATTCGGACCTAAATTGAAAAAAATTAATGTTTTAAGAAGTTTGAAAGAATTCATGGATTTTGAGGTTTAATCCGATGTTTATGATGTTATTTTGGCGATTTGATCGCACGAATAAGTCTGTACGATATTTTTGAGGTTGTGTGTATATTTGGTTTGGAGCCCCGAGGGCTTGGGTGAGTTTTGGATAGTCCACGGGGTGCATTTTTTAACTTAAAAATTAGTTGGTATGAACAGACCTGCAGGCTATGCATTTGCGAAGCCTTGCTCGCAAATGCGAAGGCTGCCTCGCAAATGCGAAATAGCCCAGTCCTGCCCTTTCCTCGCAAATGCGAAGGCTGCCTCGCAAATGCGAAATCTCCCCTATTGGCCAGGGATCGCAAATGTGACCATCGCAAATGCGACATAGGTCTCGCAAATGCCAAAGTCCGGAATTTTAGAAGGGTTCGCAAATGCAAACAATGCTTCGCAATTCCCATATCTACAGAGGCCGGAGTTCGCAATTGCGAACCCTTGTTCTCATTTCCCATAACTCAGACCTGATTTTTCTATATTTAGGCAATTTTAAGTCATTTTACACATCTTTTTCAAACAAAAACTCATTAGGGTGATTTTTCAAGAACAAGTCTTCTTCCAAATCGATTGTAAGTTATTTTTCACTCATTTTCTTCAATCATTAACATCTTTTAACACGATTTCAACCTAAAAATATTTTTATGGGGGAAATTGGGTGTTTTAGGTAGAACCTAGGTTTTTCAAAAATGGGGGATTTGAACCTCAATTCGAGGTCCGATTTCAAAACAAATTATATATTTGAGTTCGTGGGAGAATGGGTAATCGGGTTTTGGTTCGAACCTCGAGTTTTGACCATGGGGGCCCCGAGTGCGATTTTTGACCTTTTGGGTAAATCTTTGGAAAACTCATTTTCATGCATTGCGGTTGATTCATTTAGCGTTTATTGATGTAATTAAGTAATTTGTGATTAGATACGAGCGAATTGGCGGTGGAATCAAGGGATAAAGCTATAATTGAGACTTGAGTTGTGTTCAAGGCATCGAGGTAAGTGTTTGGTCTAACCTTAGCTTGAGGGATTAGGAGTTATGTCCTAATTGCTATTTGTTTCTTGTTGAGTACGACGTATAGGCATGGTGACGAATATCTATACGTTGGTGTCAAGCATAAGTGTGAGTCTTATATTGTGATTTTCATGATTTCGTTGTGTTATTCATGCCTTGGTGAAGATTTCTATTTGTTGTGTAAAGTTGTGGAAAGAATTGTGAAATATTGATGAGCGTTGGCTCCAGTTGTATAGTGAATTGTGAAAGTATAAGTGGGAATTGAAAAGAGATCATTCTGTTTCCCCCTTTGCCGAGCTATTTGTTGAGTTGTGGTTCCCTTGCATTGCATTCTTAACCAATGTTACAGATGCATAGGTTGATGATTCTTTTTGTTAGGTGTTGTAACGAGTTGGGTTATAGCTGAGGTAGTTAGGTGTTGTAATGGGTTGGGTTACAGTTGAGGTAGTTAGGTGTTGTAACGAGTTTGGTTATAGTTGAGGTAGTTAGATGTGGTAACGAGTTTAGTTATAGCTGAGGTAATTAGGTGTTGTAACAAGTTTGGGATATAGTTGAGGTAGTTAGATGTTGTAACAAGTTGGGTTATAATTGAGGTAGTTAGATGTTGTGTCACGACCTAAAATCCAATATGGGTCGTGGTGGCGCCGGACATCTCTGTCAGGCCAGCCAACTAAATTATCAATTTATTTTCTCTTTTAATACTTTTGAAAATCTAAGGTTTTTCCTTTCATTTTCATAAATCAAAGTTCACTACTTGAATTCATATTTAAAAAATAACAATTAGTATAAATCCGTTGAAACCCATCCCAAAAACCCGATGTCACAAGTGCATGAGCGAGTACTGATAAGTAAAATAAATACAACCTTTGTCCGGCATACCGTGGACAGGAAATAAATAGTAAAAGTGCAGAAAGAAACTACACTAGCTGCGGGATGCCTTGCAAATTGCAGCTCACCTAGTTCCAGAATTTATCCATGCTGCTACGCCCAATAGGATGCTAGAAGTATATATGTACCTATGCAACAACAATGCACAGAAGTGTAGTATGAGTACGTAATCAACGTGCACTCAGTTGGTATCCCGCCTAATCCCGAAGGAGTAGAGACGAGATGGCCAACTTTGACATTCTCTAATGGTCCAATAATTGTTCATCCTTAATATATATATATTAAACTGTGGATTTATTTTATAAACATAATTTTTAATCCAAATAGAGGAAACAAGTAAACATATAATTCTTTCATAGGAAATCTCCAAAATTCCTCTTTATTATCAACAAATTAATCTCGAGCCAGGGTGAGACAGTAGCAAATTTAGTAAGTTCAAGACAACAGCACAAACATGCGCAAATCATGCCGAGGTCGACGGCCCGCTCATGCAGAAATGTAAATTGTGCACTACCGAGGGTCGAGCGGCACGAACCATAGATGCATCTATTCTCACCGAGGCGTTCGGCCCGTTCCATAAATAAATACATATCCTGCTCGCGAATCATCCATGCGACGCATGCACATATAAAATACATGCTCAATCAGTCAAATAAGAACTTATCGGGGAATATTTATTCAAATAAAACCAATTTTTCTTTAACAATTTAAGAAATGAAGTTTAATCCTTTTATAAATTCACTCACTAATTCGATGTGAGTTAAGCAATTCAAGCTATCAATGGGTTCACAATTTGTCCACGTACAACATGCTTTTGGGTCCTAACTACCCGGACAATAGCATAATAGTAGCTACGTACGAACTCTCGTCACCTCGTGCGTACGTAGCCCCCCACAAATAGGAGCACATAATCAATTACTTCACCTATGGGTAAATTCCCCCTCACAAGATTAGAAAGGAGACTCACCTCGCTCCGAAGACTCATAACCGGCATTCTACATTTGTCACGACCCGGATTTCGCACCATCGAGAGTCGTGCTACTATCGGAGCTAGGCAAGCCAGACATTTTAAACATTCCCTGATTTCACCTCAACAATAATAACATAATAATAACGAGTCATTTAAATAAAAGTGGAAGTCTTTAAAATATAAATAATTGAAAACCCAAAATACGGAAGTTTAATATTTCTCTACCCAAGACTGGTATCGCTATCTCACGAACTACTAAAGAGTTCTACAAACAAGTCTGAATAGAAATACATAAATGTCTGTCTCGGTACAATGAAAACAAACTGAAGACATAGAAAGGGACTCCAGCCTGCGAACCCCAGCTAGGCTACCTCGTAAGTCCCTGAACTGAAGTCAACTCCCGATCAATATCCTACTGCTGTGGTCCAAAAGCTGCTCCTAGATCTGTGCAAAAAGATGCACAGAGTGTAGCATCAACTAAACTGACCCCATGTGCTGGTAACTGCCTGGCCTAACCCCGGCGAAGTAGTGACGAGGCTAGGCAGGACCTACCAAAAAATGACCTGTGTAGATATATATACAAGTACAACAAAAATAATAGCGGAAAGTAAACAATTAAAACTAGGAGGGGAATATGCTTATGGGGTAGCAGAGAAAACAGATTATTAGGAATAATAGAAGAAACTACATCTCATTTCTTCTAATAAGGGAAAAAAACAAACCACTTTCACTTGTTCAATGTTCTCTCGCTGCAGGCGTGCAACACAATCCCATTTCATAATATCACGCGGTAGGCGTACCACTCGCTCCCATTTCATAATATCACATGGTAGGCGTACCACTCGTTCCCATTTCATAATATCACGTGGTAGGCGTACCACTCACTTCCATTTCATAATATATAAGTGGTCGGCATGCCAAACGATCCCATTTCATAATATATAAGTGGTCGGCGTGCCACACGATCCCATTTCATAATATATAATTGTTGGCGTGCCACACGATCCCATTTCATGATATATAAGTGGTCGGCGTGCCACACGATCCCATTTCATAATATATAAGTGGTCGGCGTGCCACACGATCCCATTTTATAATATATAAGTGGTCGGCTTGCCACACGATCCCAATTCATAGTATATAATGGTTTCCCGGCGAGGGAATAACAACCATAACTTACACGTCCCGGCAAGGAGTTTACAAATCATATTTCCTTTTCATCCTCTTCATATCAGATAGAAACCATCAATTAACAAGGAAAAGTCACTACCGTATCCCAAATAAGCACAAATAAAGACCCACAGTCATTTTAGACACTGGTGTATAGATACTCGTCACCATGCCTATACACCCTACTCAACATTTAGAAATCAACAAATAATACTCTAATCCTATTCCCTCAAGCCAAAGTTAGATCAAACACTTACCTCAAATGCTCCAAAAATCCACTCAAGCCTCTAGTATAGCTTTACCCCTCGAATTCACCACAAAACTGCTCGAATCTAGTCACAAATTACTTGAATGTATCAATAAATGCTAATTGAATCAACTTGAATGCATAAAAATGAATTTCCCAAAGTTTCACTCAAAAATTCCAAAAATGCCCCTGGACCCACTTGGTCAAAACCCGAGGTTCGAACCAAAACCAGGTTATCCATTCCCCCACGAGTTCATATCTATGATTTGTTTTGAAATAAGACCTCAAATTGAGGTCGAAATCCCCAATTTTAAGAAAACCTATGTTCTACCCAAAATCCCCATTTTCACCGATGAAAACCTTGATTTTAAGATGAAAACATGATAAATGATGTTATAGATTGAAGAAATTAAGTGGAAGTCAACTTACAAATAATTTGGAGAAGATAGATTTCTTGAAAAATCGCTTATGGAGTTTGTGTTTTGAAAGAATGAATAAAAGGGGTCAAAAATTCGCCTAAGTATGAAATTGCTGGGTTGCAGATGTGGGAAATGAAAACTGGGGTTCGCAATTGCAAACCCCGACCAAATGTGGGAATTTCGAACACAGCTTCGCATTTGCGAAGCCAGACCAACACTGGGACTTTGGCATTTGCGAAAAACTACATCGCATTTGCGAAGGTCCAATATCGCGGACAATCGTTCGCATTTACGAAGACTGGGCTCATAGGCAGGCATCACATTTGCGATGAATTTCTTTGCATTTGAGAAGATTGCTGCCTAGGTGAAAGATCGCATTTGCGATAAAATGCTCGCAACTGCGAGCTCGCATTTGCGAGTGCTGGCTTCGCAATTGCGAAGCCTGCAGAACTGAAGAACACCAGATTTTTCAAAAGTGAGAAATGCAATCCGATGCCTATCCAAAACTCACCCGAGCCTTTGGGGCTCCAAACCAAACATACACCCAACCTCATAAACATCCTACAGACTTGCTCGTGCGATCAAATCGCCAAAATAACATCATATACATAGAATCAAGCCTCAAATCACAAACTTTTCTTTCAACTTTCATAAAAACATAAATTTTCCATTTTAAGTCCGAAACACGTCAAATGACATCCGTTTTCAACCAAACTTTACAGATAGTGCTTAAACTATATATAAGACTTGTACCGGGCATCGGAACCAAAATACGAGCCCGATACCATAGCCTTTTAATCAACTTTCATTTCCATTTTTCTTAATAATTTCATAAAAACAATTTCACAAAAAAATTCTTTTCTCGGGCTCTAGACCTCGGATTTCGACTCCGGGCACATGCCCGAGTCCCATATTTTTCTACGGACCCTCCGGGATCGTCAAATCACAGGTCCGGGTCCGTTTACCCAAAATGTTGACCGAAGTCAATATTATGCACATTAATATCAAAATTCACCATTTTTCACACAGAACTCATATATAAGCTTTCCGGCTATGCGCCCGGACTACGCATGCAAATCGAGGCAACTAAAAGTGAGGTTTCTAATGCCTCGGAAGTGCGGAGAAAGAGAGAAATCCGGTGATGAACCTTTGGGTCGTCACATTCTCCACCTCTAAAACAACCGTTCGTCCCTGATCGGACAAAAGAAAGAAGTACCTGAGTCGGGAAATAGATGAGGATAATGGCTCCGCTTATCAGACTCGGACTCCTAGGTCGATGCCTCAGGAGGCTGACCTCTCCACTCGATGCGCACTGAAGGAAAACTCTTCGACCTCAACTGTCAAACCTGCTGGTCTAGAATAGCTACTAGCTCCTCCTCATAAGACAGATCTTTATCCAACTGGAAGGTGCTGAAATCTAACACGTGGCCTGGATCACCATGATACCTCCGAAGCATGGACACATGAAACACTGGATGCACGACTGACAAGCTAGGTGGAAGGCAAGTCTATAAGCCACCTCTCCCACACGATCTAGAATCTCAAATGGACCAATGAACCTAGGGTTAAGCTTGCCCTTCTTCCAAAATCTCATCACGCTCTTCAGAGGCGACACTCGGAGCAAGTCCCGCTCACCAACCATGAAAGCCACATCCCGGACCTTCCGATCTACATAACTCTTTTGTTGTGACTGAGCCGAACGAAGCCTGTCCTGAATGATGTTGACCTTATCTAAGGCCTTCTGAACTAAATTTGTACCCAATAACCGAGCCTCTCCCGGCTCAAACCATCCAACTGGGGACCGACATCGCCTACCATACAACACCTCATATGGGGCCATCTGAATGCTGGACTGGTAGCTGTTGTTGTAGGCGAACTCTGCTAAAGGCAAAAACTGGTCCCACGAGCCTCCGAAATCAATGACACAAGCTCGGAGCATATCCTCCAATATCTGAATCGTCCTCTCGGACTGACCGTCCATCTGAGGATGGAATGCTGTGCTCAACTGAACCTGGGTGCCTAACTCCTCCTGAACTGCTCTCCAGAAGCGCGAGGTAAACTGCGTACCCCAGTCCGAAATGATATATACCGGTACCCTATGAAGGCGAACGATCTCTCGGATGTAGAGCTCAGCTAAGCTCTCTGATCAATAAGTGGCTGCAACCGAAATAAAATGCGTTGACTTGGTCAGCCTATCAATAATGACCCAAATAGCATCAAACTTCTTCCGAGTCATCGGAAGCCCAGTAATAAAATCCATAGTAATCCTCTCCCACTTCCACTCGGGAAGTTCATTCCTCTGAAATAGACCACCGGGCCTCTGCTACTCATACTTAACCTGCTGACAGTTCAAACATCAAGCGACATACACAACAATATATTTCTTCATTCTGCGCCACCAATAGTGCTACCTCAGATCCTGATACATCTTCGCGACGCTCGGATGAATGGAATATCGAGAACTATGGGCCTCCGCTAGGATCAACTCTCGAATCCCATCAACATTGGGCACACACACTCGCCCCTGCAATCTCAAAACACTATCACTATCTAAGGTCACCTTCTTGGCACCTCCACGCTGCACTGTGTCTCTCAGGACACACAAATGGGGATCATCAAACTGCCGCTCACGGATACGCTCCAACAATGACGAACGAGCGAACATGCAAGCTAACACCCTGCTAGGCTCAGAAATATCCAACATCACAAATCGATTGGCCAAGGCCCGAACATCCAAAGCAAGCGGTCTCTGGCTGACCGGAATATAGGCAAGGCTACCCATGCTGGCGGACTTCCACTTAATGCATCGACCACCACATTGGCCTTCCCTGGGTGGTATAAGATAGTAACATCATAGTCTTTCAACAACTCCAACCACCTCCTCTGCCTCAAATTCAATTCCTTATTTTTGAAAAAGTACTGAAGGCTCTTGTGATCCGGGTACACCTCACACGTCACACCATATAGATAATGTCTCCAAATCTTCAAAGCATGAACAATAGCTGCCAACTCTAGATCATGGACTGGATAATTCTTCTCGTGGATCTTCAGCTGCCTCGAAGCATAGGCTATGACTCTGCCATGCTACATCAATACTGCCCCAAGCCCAATATGGGAAGCATCACAAAACACGGTATAAGGCCCTGATCCCGTAGGCAAAACTAATACCGGTCCGTAGTCAGAGCTTTCTTGAGCCTATGGAAGCTCGCCTCACACTCATCTGACCATCTGAACTGGGCACCTTTCTGGGTCAATCTGGTCATCGGGGCTGCAATAGATGAAAACCCCTCCACGAACCGATGGTAGTAACCTGCTAACCCCAAGAAACTCTGGATCTCTGTAGCTGATGCTAGTCGAGGCCAGTTCTTGACTGCCTCAATCTTCTTCGGGTCCACCTGAATACCCTCTGCTGAAACAACGTGACCCATAAATGCGATCGAACTCAACCAGAACTCGCACTTTGAGAACTTAGCATATAACTGACTATCCTTTAGAGTCTAAAGAACCACTATGAGGTGCTGCTCGTGCTCCTCCTGACTGCGGGAGTATATCAGAATATCATCAATAAAGACTATCACGAAGAAGTCCAAAGTAAGGCCTGAACACTCGGTTCATCAACTCCATAAATGTTGCTGGGGCATTGGTCAACCCAAATGGCATGATACTCATAATGCCCAAACTGAGTGCGGAACGCTGTCTTAGGGACATCATACGCCCTAATCCTCAGCTGATGGTAGGCAGATCTCAAGTTTATCTTTGAAAACATTGTCGCACCCTAAAGCTGGTCAAACAAATCATCAATCCTTGGCAGTGGATACTTGTTCTTTATCGTCACCTTGTTCAATTGCCGGTAATCAATGCACATCCTCATCGATCCATCCTTTTTCTTCACAAATAACACTAGCACACCCCAAGGAGAAACGCTAGGCCTGATAAAACCCTTCTCTAGTAAATCTTGCAACTGGTCCTTTAACTCCTTCAACTCTAGCGGGGCCATGCGATACGGCAGAATTGAAATGGTCTGCGTGCCTGGGGCCAGGTCAATACAAAAATTAATATCCCTGTCGGGCGGCATACCCAGCAGGTCTGAAGGAAAAACCTTGGGGAACTCCAGAACAAGAGAAAGAGAGTCAATAGAAGGAAAAACCTTGGGGAACTCCCGAACAATAGAAAAAGAGTCAATAGAAGGAAAAACCTTGGGGAACTCCCGAACAATAGAAAGAGAGTCAATAGAAGGAACCCCTTCTCGACCATGCGTCGAGCCTTTACATATGAAATAACACTGCGGGTGGCATCTCCTGGGGTCCCTTTCCACTCCAATCGGGGCAAGTCTGGCAAAGCCAAGGTCACGATCTTGGCGTGACAATCCAAGATGGCATGATATGGGGACAACAACTCCATCTCTAATATAACGTCGAAATCCACCATGTCTAAGAGAAATAAATCAACACGGGTCTCAAGACCCTCAAACGCTACCACACAGGAATGATGAACTCGGTCGACCACTATAGAATTACCCACCGGTATAGATACATAAACATGGATACCCAAGGCATCACTAGGCATAGCTAGGTAAGGTGCAAAATAAGATGACACATACGAATACGTAGACCTAGGGTCAAATAGCACTAAAGCATCCCTATCACGAACCAGATAGTACCTGTAATAACAGCATCTTAAGACTCAGCCTCTGCCGTGGCTGGCAAAGCATAACACCGGGGCTGGGCCCCACCTCCCTAAACCATATCTCTAGGACGATCGGCTGCTGCTGACCTCTACCTCTGGCAGCCTGAGCTCCACCTCTATGATCTCTACCTCCACCTCTATGGCCTCTACCCTCGCTTCTAGCTGGCTGGGCAGGCTGTGGAACCTTCGGTGCCTGAATCATAGCACGAGAACTCTGATGCTGAGAGCTGTCAGAAGCTCGAGGGAAATACCTGACAATATGCACAAGCCCTTGGCTGCTGAGAATAACGGAGTGGTGGTGCGCTGATAAGTGCTGATAGTGAACTGAAAAGCTGCTGGTCAGAATACTGCGACTGAGAGCCATGACCACCTGAAGTACCATGAGAAACCTTAAGAGCTGACTGAAAGGGCCTCAGAGGATGGCCTCTACCATAAGAATCTCTACCCCCAGATGAGGTATCACTGAACCTACCTGTATGACGGGGCCTCTTATCTGATCCATTAACACCCCCCCTCCCGTGCTAGAGCCATCTCAATTCTTCGGGCCGCGTTGGCCTCTTCCTGAAAGGAAATCTCACTACCAGCTCCTATAGCCATCTGGAGACGAATCGGCTAAATCAATCCATCAATAAACCTTTGCACCCTCTCTCGCTCTGTGTGGAGTATAACAATAGGATGACGTGCCAAATCAATGAACCGTGTTTCATACTGGGTGACTATCATAGAGCCCCTCTGGAGGCGCTCGAACAGCCTGCGAAGTGCCTCCCACTAAGTAACTAGGAGAAACTTCTCCAAAAACAACTCTGCGAACTGACCCCATGTCAATGCTGGTGACCCTGCTGGTCTAGATGAAAAATAGTCTTGGCGGATCCTGCAAGCCTAAAGGTGGCGAAGTCGACCCCATTGGTCTCCACAATACCCATAGTCCTAAGGATCTCCTGGAATCTGAATAAGAAATAATATGGATCCTCTGAAGAAGCACCGCTGAATGTGGTGGTGAAGAACTTGGAGAACCTATCAAGTCTCCACAAAGCATCCGAAGACATCGCTGCTCCATCGCCGGTCTGGACTGCAATACCTGGCTGAGCTGCCATAGCTGGCTAAACTACTAGGACATGAGCTTGGGGAGCTACCTGCTCTGGAATACGTGTAGCAGGAGTCTGAACCCCTCCTCCAGCCTGAGAAGTGGCTGGTGCTACTAGAAGCAAGCCCGCTCTAGTGATGCTCTCCAAAAAGCCTGCCAATTTGACTAAAGCGTCCTGAAGATCTAGGGTGACCATGGCCCCTCCTGGGACCTGAGCTGGGCCTACCGGAGTTGCTGGGGATGGAACCTCCTCATCATAGTCAATACGAGGCTCCACCCCTGGGACTGCTACCCAGGGCTGAGCTCTGCCTCTGCCTCGGCCTCGGCCTCTGCCCCTCGCAGGAGCTACTGCTGGGGGCTGGAGCTGTTGCGTGGTAGAAGAGAAAGCACGTGTTCTCTCCATGTGCGAAAGAACAGAGTGGAAAGACAATCAATATTTGGACAATAGAATCGCACAACAAGAAAGAACAAAAGTGAAACTTTTCCTAACTCCGTAGCCTCTGGGGGATAAATACAGATGTCTTCGTACCGATCTCTCAGACTTTACCAAGTTTGTCCATGAGTAGCGAGACCTATGCAACCTAGAGCTCTAATATCAACTTGTCACGATCCGGATTTCCCACCATCGGGAGTCGTGATGGCGCCTACTGTCGCAGCTAGACAAGCCAGACATTTTAAACATTTCCTGATTTCACCTCAATAATAAAAATATAATAATAACGAGTCATTTAAATAAAATCATAAGTCTTTAAAATATAAATAACTGAAAACCCAAAATGCGAAAGTTTAATATTTCTCTACCCAAGACTGGTGTAGTATCTCACGAACTACTAAAGAGTGCTACAAACAAGTCTGAATAGAAATACATAAATGTCTGTCTCGGTACAATGAAAACAAACTGAAGACATAGAAAGGGACTCTGGCCTGCGAATGCCAGCTAGGCTACATCATAAGTCCCAGTACTGAAGTCAGCTCCCGATCAATATCCTACTGCTGTGGTCCAAAAGCTGCTCCTAGATCTGTGCAAAAAGATGCACAGAGTGTAGCATCAACACAACCGACCCCATGTGCTGGTAACTGCCTGGCCTAACCCCCGCAAGTAGTGACAAGGCTAGACAGGACCTACCAAAAAATAACCTATGCAGATATATATACAAGTACAACAAAATAAATAGCGGAAAGTAAACAACTAAAACTGGGAGGGGAACATGCTTATGGGGTAGCAGATAAAACAGATTATCCGGAATAATAGAAGAAACTACATCTGATTTCTTCTAATAAGGGAAAAAAACAAACCACTTTCACTTGTTCAATGTTCTCTCGCTGCAGGCATGCAACACGATCCCATTTCCTCATGTCACGTGGTAGGCGTACCACTCGCTCCCATTTCATAATATCACACGGTAGGCGTACCACTCGCTCCCATTTCATAATATCACGTGGTAGGCATACCACTCGTTCCCATTTCATAATATATAAGTGTTCGGCGTGCCACGCGATCCCATTTTATAATATATAAGTGGTCGGCATGCCACACGATCCCATTTCATAATATATAAGTGGTCGGAGTGCCACACGATCCCATTTCATAATATATAAGTGGTCGGCGTGCCACACGATCCCATTTCATAATGTATAAGTGGTCGGCGTGCCACAAGATCCCATTTCATAATATATAAGTGGCCGGTGTGCCACACGATCCCAATTTATAGTATATAATGGTTTCCCGGCGAGGGAATAACAACCATAACTTACACGTTCCGACAAGGGAATAATCATATCTCTTTCTTTTACGTTCATTTCTTACTCTATAATCAAGTCAGAGATCGAGCCAATACTCCAAGGAGTTTACAAATCATATTTCCTTTTCATTTAATAAGGAAAAGTCACTACCGTATCCCAAATAATCACAAATAAGGACCCACGGTCATTTTAAACACTGGTGTATAGATAATCGTCACCATGCCTATACACCGTACTCAACATTTAGCAATCAACAAATAATACTTTAATCCTATTCCCTCAAGTCAAAGTTAGATCAAACACTTACCTCAAATGCTCCAAAAATCCGCTCAAGCCTCTAGTATAGCTTTACCCCTCGAATTCACCACAAAAATGCTCGAATCTAGTCACAAATTACTTGAATGTATCAACAAATTCTAATTGAATCAACTTGAATGCATGGAAATGAATTTCCCAAAGTTTTCCTCAAAAATTCCCAAAATGCCCCCGGGCCCACGTGGTCAAAACCCGAGGTCGAACCAAAAACCAATTACCCATTCCCCCACGAGTTCATATCTATGATTTGTTTTGAAATCAGACCTCAAATTGAGGTCCAAATCCCCAATTTTAAGAAAACCTAGGTTCTACCCAAAATCCCCATTTTCACCCATGAAAAACCTTTATTTTAAGATGAAAACATGATAAATGATGTTATAGATTGAAGAAATTAAGTGGAAGTCAACTTACAAACAATTTGGAGAAGATAGATTTCTTGGAAAATCGCTTATGGAGTTTGTGTTTTGAAAGAATGAAGAAAAGGGGTCAAAAATTCGCCCAAGTATGAAATTGTTGGGTTGCAGATGTGGGAAATATGAACTGGGTTTCGCAATTGTAAACGCCGACCAAATGTGGGAATTGCGAACACAGCTTCGCATTTTCGAAGCCAGGCCAACACTGGGACTTTCGCATTTGCGAAAAACTACATCGCATTTGCGAAGGTCCAATATCGCATTTGCGGACAATCGTTCGCATTTGCGAAGAGTGGGCTCATAGGCAGGCATCGCATTTGCGATGAATTTCTTCGCATTTGCGAAGATTGCTGCCCAGGTAAAAGATCGCATTTGCGATAAAATGCTTGCAATTGCGAGCTTGCATTTGCGAGTGCTGGCTTCGCAATTGCGAAGCCTGCAGAACTGAAGAACACCAGATTTTTCAAAAGTGAGAAATGCAATCCGATGCCTATCCAAAACTCACCCGAGCCTTCGGGGCTCTAAACCAAACATACACACAACCTCAAAAATATCCTACAGACTTGCTCGTGCCATCAAATCGCCAAAATAACATCATATACATAGAATCAAGCCTCAAATCACAAACTTTTCTTTGAATTTTCATAAAAACACAAATTTTCCATTTTAAGTCCGAAACACGTCAAATGGCGTCCGTTCTCAACCAAACTTTCCAGATAGTGCTTAAAACATAAATAAGACTTGTACCGGGTGTCGGAATCAAAATACAAGCCCGATACCACAACCTTTTATTCAACTTTTATTTCTATTTTCCTTAATAATTTCAGAAAAACAATTTCACAGAAAAATTCTTTTCTCAGGCTCTAGACCTCGGATTTCGACTTCGGGCACATGCTCGAGTCCCATATTTTTCTACGGACCCTCCGAGACCGTCAAATCACGGGTCCGAGTTCGTTTACCCAAAATATTGACCGAAGTCAATATTATACATATTAATATCAAAATTTACCATTTTTCACAAAGAACTCATATATAAGCTTTCCGGCAATGCGCCGGACTGTGCACACAAATCGAGGCAACTAAAAGTGAGGTTTTCAAGACCTTGAAAGCGCAGAAAAAGAGAGAAATCTGGTGATGACCCTTTGGGTCGTCACAAGATTTTTCCAAAGGCTTGAACCAACTCACAATGCACCAAAACTAGCCAATTAACGACAAACTAATGAGAATATGCTCAAATACTTGTTAGAAATTCAAATTACACAGATTCCCAACTCTGCTTAGTGAAATGACCAAAATACCCTCTGGCCTATCTGCCCGGATTCCGAAATTTCTCAAAGACAAAGGTTACCCATGACCTTAGGAACTCAAATAAATGATTTTCTCCTAATTCCCTACTCAAAATCGTGGTCAAATTCGAAGAAATGTAAATTCCTAGGTTTTCTACCAAAACCCCAAATTTCTATAATTTCCTTGCCTGAATCCATGTATAAACCTTGTATTTAACTCAAAGCTAGCATAAATTACTTACCTCATGATGAATGACGGAACCCCCTCTTCAAAAGCTCCAAAAATCGCCCAAGCCAAGAGAAAAATGGGTGAAATGAACCCAAATCCCGATTTTTAAACATTCTGCCCAGCCCAGGTCCGCCCTTCTTCGCGTTCGCGGTCTCCCGCTCGTGTTTGCGAAGGCCAGTCACCCAGAGCTTTGCGTTTGCGTACAAGGCCTCATGTTCGCGTAGGCCAAAGACCCTAGGCCAACCTTTTCCTTCTACGCGTTTGCGATCCCCTCCTCGCGTTCGCGTAGCAGCTCAGCCTGGTCCTCCGCGTTCGCGACTTCCTCTTCATGTTCGCGAAGGCCAAAACCTAAAGACTCCCATTTTCCTTTTCGCGTTCGCGAAGAAGGAAACCATATACCAGCAACAGTTCTTAACCCAAATTCGATCCATTAACCATCCGGAATCCACCCGAGGCCCCCGGGACCCCAACCAATCATACCAACCAATCCCATAACACATTACGGACTTGCTCGAGGCCTCAAATCATAACAAACAACGCTAAAACCATGAATTACACCCCGATTCAAGCTTTATGAACTTTGAACTTTCCAACTTCTATTTATGATGTTTAAACCTATCAAATCATGTCTGATTGACATCAAATTTTGCATACAAATCATATTTGACATTACGGACCTACTCCATCTTTCGGAATCGGATTTTGACCCCGATATCAAAAGTCAACTTCCGGTCAAACTCCTCAAAAACCTTCAAAATTTCTATCTTTAGCCAGTTGGCTCCAAAAAGATCTACGGACCTCTGAATTCACTTCCGATCGCGCTCCCAACTCCAGAATCACCATGCGGAGCTACTCCCAGTCTCAAAATTCCAAACGGACATCGATAACACTGAAATGCACTTCCAACAAAACTTATGAAATTTCTTCCAAAATGATAACTTCCACAGTAGGCGCCAAAACGCTCCCGGGTCATCCAAAACCCGATCCGGGCATACACCCAAGTCCGAAATCATCATATGAACCTACTAGAACCTTCAGATCTCGATTCCGAGGTCGTTTGCTCAAAAATCCAATCCTAGTTCATTCTTTCAACCTTAAGCTCGCGAAATGAGAATTCTCTTCCAAAACCAACTCCGAACTTCCCGAAATTCAATTCCGACCGCGCGTACTAGTCATAACACCTGAAATGAAGCTGCTCATGGCCTCAGATTGTTGAACGATGCGCTAGGGCTCGAAACGACCGGTCGGTTCGTTACATTCTCTCCCACTTAAACATACGTTCGTCCTTGAACGTGCTGAGAACTATACTGAAGTTGTCTGAAATTGATGTTTAACTTCTCATGAACCTCCCCGTGCTACCACAACTTAGATGAGCACATTGGCTCGATAAATTCTGAAGATATTCCCTTTTATTCAAGCAAATAAGCCTTAGAGCCCAATCCCAACATCCAGAATTCTATGCCAGGACTGTTTCCAACATACGATCACCGTATCAATCACTATACGTTGTACTCAAACATGACTACATAACTCTGCCGAATTCACACTTTGCATCACTTTACTCATAGGACCACAATAACATTTCTGTTTGAAATAATCGAAATTCCACGAATCCGATGCACCCATTGCAGCTCATGACCTACATAGGTCTTACTCTAACTATTACAATACGGCCACGACGGATGAGATGCCGAAATTCATAATCAACTGCCGAGTCAACCAATCATCGAGTCTATACTTCTGATAAGAAACATTACCACATTCTGGACCAAATAATGATCTTCGCTCCTTAATATACTTCATATAATCAAATTGCACTGATCCTAAATCCCACAATCTCATCTTACCCAGTACAAACTGCTCGGCAATAAGCCACTCTGAATACGATTACAAGTCTCATATGACACCACAATGTGCCAATTGGCCACCAATCCGAACACAACATAAACAGAAATCGAACTCTGGAAGGAATTACCTAACCCCCGCACTAGTACGAACCTTCCTTAGAAGATAGGAAGCGAAACACAAAAAAATAACATATAGAGGACTAGACTCGACATCACATTGTTGCGGCGCGCAACCCGATACAAATAACATACCCATGGCTGTGTGCCACCCGATCCAAATAACATACCCATGGCGGCGTGCCACCCGATCCACACATAGATCTCACATAAGGAGATTGCACTTCAAGTTAAATCTGCTCATTACAATAACAACAACAACAACAACAACAACAACCCAGTATAATCCCACAAGTGGGGTCTGGGGAGGGTAATATGTACGCAGACCTTACCCCTACCCCGTGGGCAGAGAGGCTGTTTCCAGGAGACCCTCGGCTCAAGACATCAACAAGAAAGACAATAAGTTAGTACTATCAATAGACTCATACTAAAAATCACGTAAAATACACAACATTAACACAAAATAACACAATAGCAACAGTATAAGAAATACGAAATAGATGAAATAGAAGAAATAGATGAAAGGTATACTAATATCCAACAAATAACTCCCTGCTCATTACAATAAAAATATCGAATTTCGATCGCAAGCATGTTAAGTGCATAATACCACCCCTGAGAAAGCACATAGCTCTATAGGCTACAAAACTCAAGCACAACTGAGGTGTTGTACAAGATCTGAATCTGAAGAGCCATTTTGCTCATAATACGACATTCCCACGCAGGTCCTCAACACATACACGATTTCTCAGGCCGTCTCACAACTCACACGGCGCAATGTATCACTTCATGAAATATCTGACAACGAGATAACACCCTGACTACTCCATAAGGAGCACATTACTGAAATGAACACAATTGGCTTGTCATAGAGCCCATATTCACATTTAAACCCATCGACCGACCTCAATTCGATCCTGATCACATCAATGTAAGCCAATAACCTTTCAAAGGTCCATACTAATTTCATTCTTCTCATAACACACAAGAACAACCGTCATAACCGGAGCAAACCTCCTCGGTTCATAACCCAATAAACAAAGTGCCCTCCAGGAATAAATTCTCAAAGCAATGATACTACCCAAATTCCTCATACTTGATTTAAATCTTTAGTCAAACAAGTGGCTACATGCCACACTGGTACAATCTTCCCGTGGAACACGTTCCCACAATCATCCAAAATAAATAATGGGTCCGTACATCTAAACCATCAGCCGCACTAATGCTGAAGAGCGGTCAAGAATCCTTAACTAGGATGCAAAGCCTCTTTCACAACACATCGATCTTAGGTGACGCTGAAAACAATACCAATTTACTTTAATCATTCAACCCTTTCCTTGCTCATCCGAGCCCGTGACATCCTTTTCAACACCGAACTACAACCTTGATCCTCATTTCAAATTTCCATACCTCTCACCGCGCCCAACGTGCCAAAATACGATAGAACACGATTTTTCATCATAACTCTGAAATCATTAAAATTTTAGCAATTCATCATATACGAACTTTTCACTTAACTCACTTCAGGAGATTCATAGAAACACACAGGTAAATTCCCATAACCGTAGAATATGCAAATCTGCAAGTAGTGATCTAAGCCGCCATAGCCCTTCCGAAATCTGCTTCAACATAACAAGCCACAATAGTAGAATGGTTTAGAATGTTATCAATTACGGCGGCCGACAAACCTCACACGTACTGCCACAAATCAAACGCATAACTCGATCACGCTGAATGAACGGATCACAAACCCCAACATGCCAAATTCAACTATGGCTAATCAATCATTTATCCCTCCAATTTACCCTTGATTGCTTTGGAAATAATACTAATTCTCTTCAACGCATAACATACTCCCTTTACACTCACCCCGAGTGACCTTGAATTGCGAGACCATGCTGTCTCAAATCTCACGAATTATTTCACGTTTCTCAAATGCTACATCATAAGGTAACACATCATAGAACATTCTGGGCACCTTCTCATAGGCTGCTACAGAGCTTGATTCTTAGTTGTACTTATAGGCTTGAAATCATTAGGTAACACACTTTATCTTTTGAGTTCCACTAGGACCGTTGCTGAGAGCCACCCGCTCTGACTTGATCCCGACTATAATCAGCTCCCTGAATCTTATAGCACATTAATACCCTCTTAATGAAGCACTTGGCAGAGTCACTCCCTTTTTAACCCGTTTCTATATAAGGCATAAATCTTGAATCTTTTCCCAAGTTCGAACATGAGCCCCTAAGGCTAACCATAGTATATCCTTAATAATTCCTCCGCTCAATTTATTACTTATGGTCTTTTCTCGTAGTTGAATTAATCCATCAATATGCTAATAACCGTAAATCACGCAAGTAGTTAATCATACAGCCCAATCATAAGCGGTGGGACTCTCCCACTTAGCTTGAAGCCATCATTTCACCATTCTTGAGTTTGCCCGACCTTTTTACCTCTTATTGACTTAACCTCACGCCACCAATTATTAAAATCTCTCGGGATCTTCCTGTAAATCCCCATATTTCATATTTTGAGTCATCATCCACATTCGCATGACCGATCTCTTTGTTGAACAACGAATATAATTCCTTGTAGAAGATTCGTCAACCACGCGACCGCTAATCCACTCTCGGGGAATAACCCACCTAGGGAAATCACCTCCCGACATCTTCCCATGCCGCTGCACGGGGTACATTCACTATGACACCAATAGACCATCCTGAGTCCGAGCTCACCTTCCAGTTGCACAAGTCCATTCGCCCCTCGCGGACATCAATTAAATGCACGGCAACATCCTCCAAATTCAGGGTTATGCTGCACCCTCCTCCATTTCAAGCAGCTCCTTTCCGCCATATCAATCTTCTGCCACATAATAGCCCATACTTCACATCATACTCAGCTTCAATCACCAATCATTAAAATCCCCAATTCAATCCAAACTCTCTTAAAGGCGCGTAGTCATCCTACTACCAAGCCCATATGAAACCCTCGCCACGCTCCCACTTTGGTGGAACTCATCTCCTTAATCGGTCACTCGACCTTGCTTCTTATACTTGGCCTTCTAGAAATTTTAAACACCGCCTGGCACTTCCCACATGTCATTCCTCATACTTTGCTGCTCAATTGTTGCCTTAAATGAAATCTATCTTCCTGGAACTTGAATCCACAATTTGTTACTGACTTTAAACCTTTCCGAAGGTCGTCTTTATTGAGCCGTCAATATTAGAAATTCTGATTCGATCTTAAACCACCGCGCCATGTGATATCTGACAATCGTACCTCCCATACAATTTCACAATATCCTTCCATAAGGACGAATTGTAGCAGATTATAACACCAACAAACTTAGTACGTCCAATTAGGACAACAACAACCCAATGAAGAGGAGAACTCTACAACGCTTGCAATACCAAGCCTCATTACTTCCACCATCCCGCACCTGACCATTCTTAGTCCGACTGCATTCTCCCCTGTCAGGAATAAAATATAGAATCCCTTTGATTACACATTGAGTAAACCTCCCTTCAATTCATTCACTGCCCCGACACGTGGGCAAACACCCTACCATCACAACAACACTGCGGAATAATAGCTCATAAGCATTATGGCAACCTGTGCCTAGCCTCAAGGCTCTTTGAAGTTCTGTTACTGAGCTGAAATAATAGAATATCCCTCCAAAGTGCGACTATAATAGTCCAATCAACTATACCGAAAAAATCATCCTGCACCACATTTGTAGTGCCATTACAATCCTTCAATTTTCAATTTATAAAAAACGCTCGCGTAAGATTGAGTTGGAACAAATCAAAGGCATAAGCCTCAAAGGAATTGAACCGCACGATAAGGAAATCAAGAAGGGAAGTACTCCTAACAGCCCTGTAGCCTCCCGAGGATAAGTACAGGCGTCTCCGTACCGATCCGCGAGACTCTACTAGACTTGCTCATGACTCGTGAGACCGATGGGAACCTTGTGCTCTGATACCATGTTGTCACGACCCAAAATCCATAAAGGGTCGTGGTGGCGCCAGACATCTCTGTTAGGCCAGCCAACTAAATTATCAATTTATTTCCTCTTTTAATACTTTTGAAAATCTAAGGTTTTTCCTTCCATTTTCATAAATCAAAGTTCACTACTTGAATTCAAATTTAAATAATAACAATTAGTGCAAATCCGTTGAAACCCATCCCAGAAACCCGGTGTCATAAGTGCATGAGCGACTACGGATAAGTAAAATAAATACAACCTTTGTCCGGCATACCGTGGACAGGAAATAAATAATAAAAGTGAAGAAAGGGACTACACTAGCTGCGGGATGCTTCGCAAGTTTCAGCTCACCTAGTTCAAGAATTTATCCATGCTGCTACGCCCAGTAGGCTGCTAGAAGTATATATGTACCTGTGCAACAAAAATGCACAGAAGTGTAGTATGAGTACGTAATCAACGTGTACTCAGTGAGTATCCCGCCTAATCCCGAAGGAGTAGAGACGAGATGGCCAACTTTGACATTCTCTAATGGTCCAATAATTGTTC
>MU708462.1:3401-53445 GCA_026770625.1 Nicotiana glauca
GGAAATCAACAATGGGGGAAACCATTACCTTAGACCTTTATTTCAATTGTTTACAATTCAATCATAGTTAGTTTTCAACTATTTATTTATTTTCAATCTTGTCTTCGTAGTGATATTAAACAAATAGTTCTCTGTGGGATTCGACTCCGGACTTTTAGACCGGATTATATTTGCAGCGACCGCTTATCCTTTTTAGGACTAGAGTTGGGCGTGATCAAATTTTGGCGCCGTTGCCGAGGAACTAACGGTGAAGTTGTAGCTGTATATATTGCTAGGGTTCAAGTTTGGATTTTTAATTTTGTTTTTTTTTGTATTTTTATTTTTTATTTTATTATAACTGTTGATTTGAGAAATATGACATCTTGGAATTATGGGAATTTAGGTGTAGATAATTCTACTATTGATCTCCATACATATTGTGAAGGAAACCACCCGTGGCAAAATTTTCAAAACATTCCTAAGAGCGAGTTATGTGCACCAACTCAATCTTATTGGTGGAATGTGTGTGATGTGTGTGGTTGTAAAAATGGTCACCTTTATGGTTGTGCTTATATTTCTTATTTTTCCCCCAACCCCTTACTATGATGGTTCTACCTTTTCTTTTGAAGTTAATAGGAACAAAGAATCAGGGAATGCGGACTTGAAGGAGATCAAGGATATGCTAAAGTGCATTTTGGAACAAAACAATGAGAAACAATTGTACATAGAAAGGCAAGAGGCAATTATTCGCAAGTTAGAGGCTCAATTGAGTCAAGTGGTTGGAGATTTTAATGCTCAACAAGGCAATATTGAGGATAGTAGCAAAGAAGAGCATGAATTTGAGGTGTTAATTGGGGAGGTCATAGTAGAACATCAACAACCTAGCCAACCACAATTTGAGGATGTCAATGTTGAAGAAGTGAGACTAGAGCCAGCCAAGGACTTTGAGGATATAAATTTTGTTGACTCTAGTATCACTGATGTTGAGGATGTTGAAAGTCCTGAAGTTCATGTGTTTGAGTGCATTGGTCCACACTCCAAGCATTTTTCCACATTGTGTTTGGATGATGATATAGAAATAGAGTCATCCAAACCAACTGAAGAGTCAACGAATACAGAACAAGGTACATATATTCTGGAATTCTTCTTGCCAGAAAGTCAGGATTACATACCTCATACAAAGTCCAAGCAGTGCAAAACATTACATTATATCCTTGGGCATGCTAGATTCATTCCACCGCTCCGAGAGAATAATCATAAGCTTGAAGCAAAACTTGGGGTTCAATTCATAAGCTCGAGGTGGAGGCAAAAAATTATTCGTGTCGTGCCGCGACGTTAAATCAAGTGCTTGTTGGGAGGCAACCCAGCTTTATGGGAGTAATTCATATGGGGCAAAAATCACATACTCACAGCTGCCCCTCTTTGCTCGGAAACACGAAGAGTTTTCAGGCAAAGATAAAGTAAGCGGATACGAGCGATTTTTGCCCGTTTGAATACTCTGTGGGAAGCAATTTTTGAAAGAGTTGACCGCACCCTACTTCTGAGGTCGCCTACATATCCTTGGCTAAAAAGGAATCAGGTCTGTGTAGTTTGGGAATGTCCGGTATCGAGGACTACCATGAAGCTGTGGTTTCACTGTTGTTGCTGCTGGTACTGCTTACTGAACCTCCTTATTACACCATGTCAAAATAAAAAGAAGTTAGACTAATCTATGATCTATGAATTACAAAATTCCTATATATGTCTTCAAACTTGATCTTGTAGTTCTTGTTCCCTTGTTGACTTGTATTCTCCCGGCGACATCCTTTTGTTGCTGCCTTGAATTGTGATCTGAGATGTTTTGCCCTTTCTCCAGGTGGGTGCCTGACTGCTGACTACACTTTGAGATATTTTCCTTTCTCCGGGTGATGCTTGACCGCTGAACTTGAATGTATTCCCTGCTCTTCATGCGGGCTCCTGATTGCTGTATTGAACGGTATTCCTTTGTTCTTCAGGCGGGCTCTTGACTTCAACAAAATAGACAAAACAAAAAAACTTTCTGTCCTAGTTTGGTGGCTGGGTGCACATGTGGTTGTAAACTAAATCATGTTGCCAAAAATCAGTAAAAACTTGAAAGATGAAATTTGAATTGTACTCCCTTGTTCTCCAGGTGGGCTCCTGACTGCTAAAACTTGAAATGTATTCCTCTGTTCTCCAGGCGGGCTCCTAACTGCTAAAACTTGAAATGTATTCCTCTATTTTCCAGGCGGGCTCCTGACTGCTAAAACTTGAAAGGTATTCCTCTGTTCTCCAGGCGGGCTCCTGACTGCTAAAACTTGAAATATATTCCTCTATTCTCCAGGCGGGCTCCTGACTGCTAAAACTTGAAATGTATTCCTCTGTTCTTTAGGCGGGCTCCTGACTGCTAAAACTTGAAATATATTTCTCTGTTCTCTAGGCGGGCTCCTGACTGCTCAAACTTGAAATGTATTCCTCTATTCTTCAAGCGGGCTCCAGACTTCAGCAAAACAGATACAACAAAGAAAATCTCTTGCCCCCGTTTGGTGGCTGGGCATCATACTACCAGATATTAATAAAAATATGAAAACTAAAACTTGAATTGTAATACCTCTGTTCTTCAGGCGGGCTCCTGACTACTAAAACTTGAAATGTATTCCTCTGTTCTCCAGGCGGGCTCTTGATTGCTAAAACTTGAAATGTATTCCTCTATTCTCCAGGCGAGCCCCTGACTGCTAAAATTTGAAATGTATTCCTCCGTTTTCCAGGCGGCTCCTGATTGCTAAAACTTGAAATGTATTCCTCTGTTCTTTAGGCGGGCTTCTGACTGCTAAAGCTTGAAATGTATTCCTCTGTTCTCCAGGCAGGCTCCTGATTGTTAAAACATGAAATGTATTCCTCTGTTCTCCAGGCGGGTTCCTGATTGCTAAAACTTGAAATATCTTCCTCTGTTCTCAAGGCGGGCTCCTAACTGCTGACTTGAAATGTATTCCTCCGTTCTTCAGGTGGGCTCCTAACTGCTAAACTTAAAATGTGTTCCTCCGTTCTTCAGTCGGGCTCCTAACTGCTAAGACTTGAAATGTGTTCCTCCATTCTTCAGGCGGGTTCCTAACTGCTAAACTTAAAATGTATTCCTCTGTTCTTCAGGCGGGCTCCTGACTGCTACGAAATAGACAAAACAAAGAAAATTTTCTGTTTTGTGCTTGCTTTTCTCCTGCGGAGAGTTTCTCCAAAACGAACGACAACTTTTTGCCCCTGTTCCAATCAAAGAAAAAACTTGTCAGTTTAAAATGTAGTGGTTGGTTTGTGGCCTTGAACTTTGAAGGAGATTGCTCCTTCATTTCCTATGATGACTGATTTCCACTCGAAGACCTTCCTTTTTTATGGACTAACCCCTTTCTCTGTCGTCCTCATCATATAGAATACCTTTTCTCTGTTCAGACCCAATATCCTCTATTTGTTGCATTGCATGAACTGGCACCTCCCCAACCTTTGTGTCTCACATGAATCCCACAGCATGTCCATTGCCCCCATCCCGTGTATATGTTGTTCTTTCTTGGCTTGAACACTGGCTTCAGCCTTGAGGTCTGTTGCTCCTTCACTTGTCCTGATAACTGATTTCCATTCAAAGACCTGGCTCATTTCTTGACTAACCACTTCCTTTGTCACCTTTAACACATAATATACCTCTTCTCCGTTCAAACTATATACCTTCTATTCGTTGCATTGCTCATGAACTGACATTTACCACCCTTTGTATCTCACATGAACCCCAAATCATGTCACTTGTCACCCCCTCATTGCGTATGCTGTTCTTCCTAAACCACTGGTTCTGTCCTTGATGTCTACGGCTCCCTCATTTGCCATGATAACTTTGATTTTTGCTTGGGAGGTCTTGCTCGTCTCTGTTTTACCACCCTTTTGTCACTCTTATCACAGAGAATACCTTTGATCCGTTCATCCTAAACCTCCATCTATTGCATTTTTCATGAATTGATATATACCAAGCCTTTGTATTTCACAAGGATCCCAAAGCATGTTGATTGTTACCAACTCAGTATGCTTGCTGTTCCTTCCTGACTTTTGATGCTTTGATGTTCTAGCCAGATTCCGTTTTGTTCAATTGGAAAGCTGGTGGCAGACTTTGAAGTCATTTCTCACTTGTTATAACCAAACAGACTCAAGAGGAGGAAGTAAACAAGACAAAAGGAACATAGTAGAAGGATAATGGAAAGAGATGATTCTTAACAAGAAAACTACAAAGTAGAAACCTATCGGATGTGGATACCGACTCTACTGACCTTGACATTCACCTGTGGCCTATTCTGTAAAGCAAATCTGATATTCAGCTCCTATTACACCCCCAAACCGTGAAACTGGGCTTCGCTGCTCTATCGTTAGTCATCTTTCACAATCTTTGTCTGGTGATTTCCCATCTGATTCTCAATCCTTATTCGACTTATAGTGCACATAGGGTTTTCACCATCAAGCCTCTCTCATTTTGGTCTTTCTCTCAACTCACCGTCGCCTTATGGTGCCCGTGAAGGTTATCACCAATAAGACTCTCTCATTTTGACATCTCTCAGCTTTCATCGCCTTGCGGTACCCGTGAGGGCTTTTATCAATAAGACTCTTTCATTTTTCATTTCCCTTGTTTGGACCGGAGTGTTGCCCCTAACATGAATCACCTCTACTTGCTCGACTTGGCATCTCTCGAAGACTGATCAGAAGGTCTTTCTTTGGACCGTAGCGTGGGCTTTTGGATAGGGTTAGAAAGAAAGGGTATCAAAGGCTCAAAACAATTCAACATGTGTTCAAAATTACAACTTTCGGAATCAGATTTCTTAAAACAACCACAACTTCTGCCCCAGTTTCTTTCTTGGGGACTTTTGGATTTTTATTTTGGTGAGACCGAACCGTGAGGCTGCTTATGTATCCTTAAAAGGAATCAGGTCGAACGTAGTTCATGTCATATAAATTACTTTGTTGTTTTAATTTTTCCTTCCTTTTTCTTCCTTTTTCTCTTCTTTTCTTTTCTTTCTTCATTTTCTCTTTTGTTGTTTTGTC
This sequence comes from Nicotiana glauca, assembly GCA_026770625.1. Classification (NCBI taxonomy): domain Eukaryota; kingdom Viridiplantae; phylum Streptophyta; class Magnoliopsida; order Solanales; family Solanaceae; genus Nicotiana; species Nicotiana glauca. The sequence continues at coordinate 8,445 of MU708462.1, forward strand.
ATTTTTTCCTTTTTTTTCTCTTTTTTTTTTAAATTTCTCTTTCTCTCTTTTCCTTTACTTATATTTCATGCTTTTACTTATGATTCTTGCTACCGATTCCGAAAGAGGAGATATGAAAGAAAATAAATAAGGCTCAAAGGGGTAACAAAGGATAAAATGTTTAGATAGCAGAACAAAATGCCTTCGTCATTCCAACCTTCAAAACATGCCAAGTACAAAAAACACAGTTGAACAACCATAGAAAACATTCGTGTCATCTTGTGGTTGTGCCAGACTTGATAACCATATCCACACATTCACTTTCTTCATTTGGTGAATACAAAGCACTATTGGGCAACACTCTTACTCTCCATACCACGAACGACCCCTGTCAATTTGGCAAACTTTCCTTTAGGGGTTCTTTATGTTCTATCTGCCCCAGTTTCACATGGTTTGGGTATCAAATGATCTCAAAGTGTTCAAATCCGTTCTTATTTCCCACAAGTGCCCCTGTCATCTTCAAAATTATTTCAATGTTTCATGACTAAAATAACTTTTGAGCTCAAGCTTAGAATTACGCATGCATGTCATGTCACTAAAGCCAACAGGAAAAGAATTGTAAAAGGAAAAGAGAACTAAACAAAAGAAAGTGGCTAGAAATAACAAAAATAGTAAACAACATTAGACAGGTGATGAAACAGTTCGAACAACAAGCCAAGCAAACTAGACTAGGGTTACAACCCTAGAACAAACTTAGACAGCACTAACCGAGTTACTATGACTAAACAAAAATGAACGGATAGAAGGGTTTGAGTCACAAGACAATATCCGGATTAAACCCTGAAGTAACCCGGACAACAGAAATGACAACAAAGTAAACCACCAAAACTCCACTCCGGCTGACCAAGAAATGGAGCGTCTTCCCAATTACCAAGCACGACATCTTAGCCACTGAGTTTCTCATCAATATTTCCAAGATCATTATCGACTTTAATCAATAAGTTCCCAAGAGGATTCGCATGCTCCCTACTACTGTCATTGACCACAACTACCCCTTCTTGAATCATTCTTTCTATTTCCCTTTTCAAAGGGCGGCAGTCTTCAATGCTATGCCCCTGGACACTAGAGTGGTACATGCATCGAACAGTAGGATCAAAGCCTTTCGCATTTGGGTCTGGAGTATAGCCAAGGAGCGGCTCAGTCAGGCCAGAATGCTTTAACTTTTCAAACAAACTCGTGTAGGATTCTCTGATGGGCGTGAAGTTATCTTTTTGCCTTTGTTTCCCCCCATGCCTCAGTTTTCTAGGATTGTTGGATGCTTGAAAATGTTGTGAAGGCACACGAGAGCTTCGGGATGCTGGTGCTTGCCCTAGGGAGTGACCTGGTAGTTGGACAGATGGCCGGATGTTGTTCGGTAGATAACACTGAGGTGGCTTATGTGGAGTTTGGGGATGTTCAGGGGGTCGGTATTGAGGCTGAAAGCGTTTAGCAAGAAGGACCACTGGACCCTGTCGTTGGCGGAGGCAGTGACCTGATGGTTGGACAGAAGATCGGATGTTGTTCGGAGGATAATACTGAGGTGGATTATGTGGAGCTCGGGGACAGGTTTGGGGTTGGAGTTGAGGCTGAACACGTTTAGCAAGAACGATCACTGGACCCTGTCGTCACCGGGGTTCAGCAACACCTTTTCTATCAGTGGGATGACTATCCAGAGTGACTTGTTCGTTCCATCTGAGTCAAAAATCGCTAAAACGTTCCTTGGCTTTCTTTTCCATCTGAGATAGGGAGGAGCGGCCTGGGACAATATTGTACTGAAAGCGCCGCACAAAATCTTGAGCCATGTCGCCCAATGTATGCCACTTCCCGACATCTTGAAGATTATGCCATTCCAAAGCTGCCCCAGTCAGGCTTTCACTGAAATATGCCATCAGCGGCTCATCTTCCCCGCCAACATTTCTCATTTCACTGCAATAACCCCTCAAATGGGCTACTGGATCTCCCCGCCCGTCATACAAATTAAACTTTGGCATCTCAAACCCTTTTAGCTTTCTGGATATCTCATCTTGCTCCAATGTATTATCAAGATTTGTAATCTCACTGGGAGGCTCACAATGAGGAGCGTGAGAGTATGGACCTGAGACCTTGAAAATTTGTTCTGGAGCACAATGTTGGGCATCAGGGACTGATGGTGGAGGACGCCCACTAATCCAAGCTTGGTATATTTTAACCATCTGTCTTTTCAACCTTAAGACCTCTTCTTTCAACTCAGATTCTGATTCAACAATTCCCTTAAACGGATCAACCGCCCCTGTGTCCAAGTTTTTGCTAGCCATGGTTACCTTGCTCTTTGACCTTGTGTTGTATGGATGAATTACTTAAAAACCACAAACCAACCACCCTAATGCTCAATCAATACAACAAAATGAAGCCATCACGTTAGCGTTAGAGCATTTAACATAATATAATCTCATTTTACGTGCAATGCACCTAGCCACAGTTATCGGTTCTAAAATGATTTCGAGGGTATAAAGGTTAGTTGGCATCATCCCAATTTGTTCACTTCAACCTCTCTTTTCTTTGCTTTTCTAGCACTTGCTTGCTTATTTTTCCTTCCTCTTTTTCCTTCTAATAATCGCTCTTTTTCTTCCTTCTCACTTCTCACCTCCCACAATTTGACCATCTTTTTTTCTCTCTTTTTCCTTTCTTTCTTTTTCTTTTCCTTTTCTTTTTTCTTTTAATAATAAAAAATGATTCGATCGAACCATATGTAGGTTGCCTACGTATCATGACCCCGCATGAATTCGATCTTTGCGTAGTTCTGGAAAAACGGGAATAAAGTAAACAACCTGACATTTTTTTTACCTTAATGACTACTTTGATGAGAAAATAGAAATAAAAGAAGAAAATATTTTTTTTTTAATTTTCTCGATTGAATGCTCTATAACCTATTCCAGAATCAAGCTTAACGAGCATGTTTTTTTTTTCTTTTGAAACAAATACTCTATTAAGGAAAATCCTAGAAGAAAAAAAATATTTTTTAATTCTTTTTTTAGGAAGAAAATCTAAATAATAAATCGCAAAAAATATTTTGATTTTTCATTTGATATCCTGACGCAAGATTTCGAAACAAGCAATAAAAAATATTTTTGGATTTGAATTTTGATTGCCTAAAAGAGAAACTCTGAAAATAAACCAAAGATAGAGTATGTTGTCTTTTCTCTTCTATGTACAATATCCTAAAGTTCTAATGAAAATAAAAAGATTTTTTTTTTTATTTTTGACTGATTTCCCAAAGAGGCACCTCAAAAGAAAATCTTTTTGGATTTTGGAATTAACACCTTAAAGAAAGCTTTTAAAGAAGTACTAAAAAATTCTCTTTTTTTGAATTTTAGTCCTAATATACTTAAAGAAAACATAAAAACAATTCATTTTTAGTCCTATATATTAATTGCCTAAAGGAAAAACAACCTCAAAGGAACTTTTTTTTCATTTCTAAAGAAAACTTCTAACGGAAATATAAAACGCAAAATCTCTCATTTTTTTTGGATTTTTGATTTATTACACCTTTTCAAATGCAAAATAGGAAGTACGATAATAATAAAAAAACTCGACATTACTATACAAAACTTAAAGGTAAAAGACGACATAAATAGAAAACAAATTCAAAACATAAAAATAAAAATGACAAATCTTCTTAAACAACTCCTGAATGAGTGATCCTGCCTGGATGGTCCCGAGGTGTCTGTCATGCTCAATCTCCGGTAAGTAGACCCCCACCTGTATGAGGAAACTTTAACCAATACTATGTGAGACAAAAACATTCCATATTAGACACATGCAAGACATGATTGAGACTATTTTTGCAAAATGACTTATTTGGCCAAAAGGTGGCTAGAAGTGCAAAATTTGGCTAAGACCCCGCAAAGCCAAGAACCTAAGATTTACTAGGAAGACTGGACCCAATGTGGGTTGCCTACGTATCCCGTCCCGAGAGATGAGAATCAGGTTCGCGTAGTTCGGGCAGATTGGATACGTGCGAGAATTTAAAAATAACTAATTTAGAGAAAATATTTTTTTTTTGCCTTTTCTTAAAAAATGATGAAGCATGCAAAATCTTTTTGGATTTTCTTTTTTCTTTTTTTTGATTTATTTTTTTGATTTTCTGAAAATGACGAAAAAGTGTAAATCTTTTTTTTGAATTTTTCATGTATTTTTTTTCTTAACAAAATTGTGACAGAAAGTATCATTGGGCTCCACTCGCTTTATCTTCACACTTCAACCTCTCTTTTTCTTTTTTTGCTTTTTTCTTTTTTTCTCTTTTTCTTTCATTTTTCATTTGCCTTCAACTACCATTGGTCTGTCAAATGACCCATTTACCCTTGGATAAATACAACTTGTAGCACATAGGATGCATCAAGATGGTCCGTTATTCCGGGTTCACCTGTCCTAGACAGACCCAACCTCTGTGTAGAGTCTCCTAAGTCAAATGCACATGATGCAAACAAGCGTACCTACTAGGGATTCGGCATGAGGTTGAGTTATTCTAGGTTCAAAACTTGGGTATATGTTCTAGACTGTGTATCCGAGCGGACAACTCAAATCGAGCAGGGGGCTACGTACCGAGAACCAGAAGTCCATCCGGCTTAGTAACTTGTACGAGCCTCTTTCTTATTTCAAGGTATGACACTAACAGAATAGGGAGTCTCGACCAGCGAGCACATCCCCGAAGATTAGAAGAGAAGGGTTTTGTAACAATTTTATATATACAGTTCAGATAATATCCACACTACTATGAGATTATATGCCCTCGTGAGACTTTGCCGGCAGATACACATACAGTTCAGATAATATCCACACTACTATGAGATTATATGCCCTCGTGAGACTTTGCCGGCAGATACACCATGAATCCTCTACATGAGACTGCTATCATAAGGCAATGTGAGGCGCAAAGGAGTAATTATATAGCCAAGGCATATGGGTAACAATATCGGTGCTATTGTCTCCCTTATTTGTACTTTTCCTAATTGTTGTATTTTTCTCTTCTTTTATTAATTAAAAAAAACTAGCCCTAGGCGCTTGCCTAGCGGATTGCCAAAAAAAAAAGATAATATCAAAGTGGTAAAAAGTAATATTTTACACATTAGTCCCAAACATGTAATAAAAACAGATACACAAATCCAAATACAACAATTATTCCAAGCTCGAATTCTGAACCCCTGAACCAGAGATTCCGGGTTCGATCCCCAGCAGAGTCGCCAGAGCTGTCACACCTCCCTTTTCCTACTACACCGTGGAAGGGGTATATAAAGGGGGTTTTCCAATTAAAGGACAATCGAAACAAGATTATTGTTAAAAGAATCAGAGTCGCCACATGGGAGATTTATGGTGTCCCAAGTCACCGGTTTAGAATCCCGAATCGAGGAAAAGAATGACTCAGTTTAACAATCCGCGGACCAAAAATCTGAATAAGGAATTCTGTTAACCCTGGAGAAGGTGTAAGGCATTTTCGAGTTCCGTGGTTCTAGCACGGTCGCTCAACTATCATATTCGACTTAATTATCTGATTTTAAATAATTATGAACCTATGTGCAAATTTTAACTTTTTAACCGCTTTTATTCATTTTTTAGAGAAAATTACAGCGTTATTAAAACATGTCTCGAATCATGTCACATAAATGCACCCGTGGTTTTTGACATATTTTAACATCGTTGAGATTTGGATTTGGGTCACATAAATACACACCCGAGTTTAAGAAAATCAAGTCTTAAAACTAACGCGCCTAAAGCAATTTCGCGTTTGCAACTTTGCGAGGGATATGAAATTTGCTAAATGGCATGCCTCGAGTTCTAAGGATAAATAAGATTAATTAAAATGAGGGCCATGCAATTGACATTTTTGTTTGGCATGGCGCACCTCAGTTATTCTTAGCCAACAGGTTTCTACATTAAGTTACAAGGGCCATAATTATTTTGCGTTGTCTAATATGGCTCGCCTCCATAATTAAAGAAAAACTCAATTATTTAAACAAAAAGAGGGGCAAGATTATACCATGGTGCAAGCTTATGAAATACATTTTTAGAGGAAATGTTACTGGTTTGAAGTTAAAAGGTTGGGCCCCTCGTGAGGCCCAATAACCTATACATGCAGTGCTTTTTGAATTACGCATTACCAACAGTCCAGGCTAGGGTCCACGAGGGAACCTAAATTGAAGCGAGACGGTCTTAATAAGTAGCGGGGTTCCTGGTTCGAACTCACACATCAATACAAAGAAGCTGATTTTTACACTTAACGCTAGAACCCGTGTTACTTTGCCTCAGGAAATGGGGATGGGGCTTCGAGCCTAGACAACAGCAAAAGATATTCAAATCTCTGAAAAAATGTAGTGACAAGTGGACTAAAACCTCAAGGTCCAATAAACATAAAGCTTGAAAGGGCGTGTCCAAAGGCCTGGACTCGACATCGAGTCCTTAACATCACAGATGGCCCTCTTGCATTTTAACAATAATCAACAGCCTTCATAACACTAACATTAATCACTTTGAGATAACAATTAAACTCATGCTTCCACTAATTTTAAAAGCTAATACATGCCCTTTATGATACCAGCTATTCAACAAATTTGAATTGATATGAACAGGATCCAAAAGTGAGCAAAATCCCTGAGGCCAATTTACAAGCTTACTGAGATCTTAATATCTGACCCCAAATCCTCAACCCAAAAGCATGACTCTATCATTACAACATATTAAAAGACATATAAAGGCTAAAATGACATACAACTCTAAATTGCTAAAACTGATGCATTACTGAAGACAAGAAAGAAATAAAACATCAAAAGCTCAAAACAATTTTTGCATTCAATTCAGTTTCACTACAAAACAATGCATCGGTACAGCCATTTGCCATCCTTAGTTTATGAATACTTGGAAAATGAGAAGAAACAAAGCAAGGATGATCAGAGTTCGAGAAGCAGTAGAAATGAAGCAGAAATCAGCCTCAAATCCAATATAACAGTAACCAAAAACAAGTAGCTTCTAACCCCAGCTTCTAACAGACTTGCATTTGATTTATGAATCCCAAACTCGAATTGAAACAAAGCTCCAAATACCAAGTTCAACTCGAAATCAATATTTAAAACACCCAACTAAACCATCTTTAACCCCAAATGAATAATAAACGACTTCAAAAAAAGAGAAACCCCCAGGATCAGATCAAAGATCAATGGAACAGTATTTCATTGAAGTTTTTAGTCATTTTTTGCATTTTTTTATTTTTTCTATTTAATCCTCGATGCAACAGTAATTTGTGCAGCTTTCTATGTTTTCTGGATTTACAACTCTCTATCTCTGCCTTCAAAGGCAAGTTTATGTGCCTTTATAGGAAAGTAAGTAGGGCACCTCTCAGATTTTTAATTTACCCCTTACGTCCTTTTTTTAATTTCTTGTTTTAGCTTAGGACTCCCTAAAATTCTGACTTATTTTCCAAGCTAAACAATTAAAAACATAAAATTTTACTAAGACCCCTCACTAGAAGCTTCACAATTCTGTTATTAAAGATTCCGTAACCCTAAATACCCAAACCACCCTCCCAGTAACCCTATTATTACTTTAGAAAATCAATAAACTCTAGGCCAATTGACCCAACCTAGTGGGCCTAGACCGGCCCAAATTGAATCTGTCTTGGGCCTCCTGGTTTCAAACCCATATGTGCAGAATTATTCTAGAAAAGGATTAAAAACCTTTTTCCGAAAAAATCAAATTAGGAAAAGAAAACAAAACGAAAAGGCAAGCCCAATTCTAGAACACACCTAATATATGAGTCAAAAAATTTCAATACTGACTTAAGAAACAAACGAGACCATTTTATTCCACATGAATTAATCTAAAGAAAACTACTGCTATGTGAAAGAAATACTGAAAAACAGAAAATAGAATAACAGACTAACTTTGCACAAACAATCAGAAGAAACCAAGAGAAGAGGAAGGAACAGAAGAAATTACACCAAAAAAACGAGATAGAAGAAATACCTAACTAAATACCTGAACAGAAATCAGCGAGGACCTTCAATTTGTCATGTCCTGATTCAATTTGAGGCTATTCATGTGCTTTTAACCAAAAACACATAAATAATCTCAGAACGAACCCAAAATCTCGACGAACAGTTCAACTGGAAGTTTTCGGAATTTTAGGGTTAAACTAAATTCAAGATTCGAGAGGTTTCAGAGTTATTAGAAGGAAAATAATGGTAGATTCGTGATGGTGGGTCGAGGTGAGCTTGTGGTTTAAATTTGGGCATGATTGACCGTCGGCTGCCGTTGTGGGTGATTTCCGGCAGGCGGTGCACAATGGCCCAAGACGGCGTTACGTCTGAGTGTTTGAAGGGTTGTGGGAGATGGTTTGTGGGGGAGGGGTAGGGGGAGGCGTTTGGACATTTAAATGTTATATTCCCCTAGTCCCCAGCCGTCTGATTAATCAAAAACGACGGCCCAGATCAAAGGGCTTTTAAAACGGGGTCGTTTGGGTCAAGAACAGGGTCGTTTGATTAAGTGGTAGGGAGACCGGGTTGGACGAGTTTTGGGCTGGGTCTGAGGGGTATAGTTTGCATTTGGGTCTAGAAAAAATGCAGAGGCCCAAGCTGATTTGCTCTTTTTTTGCTTTTCTTTTCCTTCTTCCATTTTTCTTTTTTTTTTCTTTTTTAAAATTACACCTAAAATCCTAATTTAATTAAAAAGACACATTTAACTTAACAAGATACCAATTAAACCAAATAGTTACCCAAATTAAACAAATTAAAGAGAACTAACTCTAAAATTAAAACTTAAAACTAAAAGGTGAAACATGACTATTTTGTGATTTTACCCTATTATAAAATAACCTAATTACTCAAATAATTCTAAAATGCTAAAATAAATCCCTAAAAACAAATGCACATATATTTTTGTATTTTTTATTAATTAAAATGCACAGACAAAATGCAAACGATTGGCAAAAATTCCACAAAATTGCAAATACTGAAAGGAATTATATTGTTTTGAATTTATGGGAATAATTCATATAGGGCAAAAATCACGTGCTCACAATAACGAAACAACCGACCCCAATGAGCATATTACTTCATACACTTGTGGGATCAAAGGACATGATTTGAATGATGATGAGATCGAATCGATCTTGTTAAAAAGGTTTGGAGAAACGTTGTCGAAAGGAGATATAATTTGGTATCACAACTTAGCTCCTAACTCTATTGACTCGTTTGCTATGTTAGCATATGCCTTCATGAAAGCACACGTCGGGGCTATAAAGGTGGCCACGAGGAAATCGTACGTCTTCAAGATAAAACAAAGGAACGACGAGATGCTAAAGGAGTTTGTGTCCAGGTTTCAGATAAAAAGAATAGAATTACCGCCGGTCTTCGATGACTGGGCAGTACATGCCTTTATGCAGGGTTTGAACAAGCAGAGCCCAATTGCATCTCGGTAGTTAGAACTTGATCGAATATCCAGCTGTGACATGGTCAGATATGCACAATAATTACCAATAAAAAATCAATCTCGAGGACGGTCAGTTGGAAGCCCCCTCGGGTTCAGTTCATCTTAACAGATTCGCGGCCAAGCCCCCGAGGGATGCAAACAAGGAATCAAGATTCAACAAAGAACGGATTTGATATGATCGGAGGAACAACAACGTAAGTCGTAACGCCCCTCGAAATGATCGGAGAAATGATCTAGGCCAAAGTTCTTGGGGACTCATGAGTAAAGGCGGATTCGATAAGCATGCCGATCCCACAAAGGCACCTTAACTATCGGAGTACAACTTCAACGTAGATGCATCAGGGATTGTGTCAGCTATTGGGAGAATCAAAGACACCAAATGGCCCAGGCCTATGCAGATTGATCTTTCTCAAAGAAACCCAAATTGGATGTGTAAGTATCATGGCACACATGGTCATAGAACAGAAGATTGCAGGCAGCTAAGGGAAGAAGTGGCTCGGTTGTTCAACGAGGGCCACCTTCGAGAATTCCTACGTGATCGGGCTAAAAACCACTTCAACGAGAAAGATGCAAGAAAAAATGAGTAGGAAGAACCACAACATGTTATCCACATGATCATTGGCAGTGCTGATATCCCACAAAGACCTGTGTTCAAATGCACTAAGGTGTCGATCACAAGAGAAAAACAGACTTGGATCTATGTGCCCGAGGACGTCTTATCATTTTGTGATGAGGAAGTAGAAGGCATATCTCAGCCTCACAACGACACCCTGGTAATCTCTATACTTTTAAATAAAATTCAAGTTAAATGTGTTTTAGTGGATCAGGTAGCTCGTCGAATATAATCAGATCAAGGGTCATGGAACAACTCGGCCTACAAGATCAGATTGTACCTGCATCCGAGTGCTAAATGGCTTCAACATGGCAAGTGAAACAACAAAAGGAGAGATTATCTTGCCAGTAAACGTACATGGGACCATACAAGACACTAAGTTCCATGTCATTGAAGGTGACATGAGGTATGACGCACTCTTCCGGAGACTATGGACACACAACATGAGGGCAGTGCCTTCAATTCTTCACCAGATGATGAAGTTCCCGACAGAGGAAGGAGTGAAAATAGTCTACGGAGAGCAACATAGATGTTTGCAATCGAGGAAGTGGTGCCGATACCAGAGCCTTTGATCTTGGAGAAATCGAGTACCAAAGTTAAGCAAGCGGCTAAATAGAAATCATAGCCCCTAGCCTTGATGGAGTCGAAGCAACAGGTAATCAAAGATAAAGAAGAGGATTTCCTTAATCCTCAAACCTTCATCGTTCCCGAAGATTCCGATGCAGCCAAGTCAACTGTCGAGGAACTAGAGCGGGTCATACTTATCGAATACTTGCCCGAAAGAAAGGTATACCTGGGAACGGGATTGACCCTCGAACTCAGGAAAAAACTTATTTAATTTCTTATTGATAATATGGACTTCTTTGGTTGGTCCCATTTAGATATGACAGGGATCCCACCGGAAATCACCGCACATCGGCTAAGCACCGATCCCAGGTTCAAACCGGTAAAGCAAAAAAAGAGGCCTCATTCCGAGGTAAAACATGCTTTCATAAAAGATGAGGTAACCAAACTTCTTAAAATAGGATCTATTCGGGAGGTAAAGTACCCCGAGTGGTTAGCCAACGTATTTGTAGTTCCTAAAAAAGAAAACAAACTTAGAATGCGCGTAGATTATAAGGACTTGAACAAAGCATGTCCAAAAGATTATTTACCCTTGACAAACATCGATCGTATGATTGATGCCCCGACTGGCCACGAGATCCTAACTTTTCTTGATGCCTACTCCGGGTAGAATCAGATTCAAATGAACCCGGAAGACCAGGAAACGACTTCATTTATTACTAAATTTGGAACTTATTGTTAAAACGTAATGCCCTTCGGGCTAAAAAATACAGGAGCTACATACTAACGCCTAGTTAATAAAATGTTTAAAGAACAAATAGGTAGAACAATGGAAGCCTATATTGATGATATGTTGGTTAAGTCGCTGCCCATTTAGTTCATGTGCAGGAAACATTTGCAGTTTTGAGGAAATACAACATGAAGCTTAACCCGGAGAAATATGCCTTCGAAGTTGGCTCGGGTAAGTTCCCCGGCTTCATGGTGTCTAATCGGGGTATCGAAATCAACCCCAATAAGATCAAGTCTATCGATGATGTCACGATCATGGATAGTACGAAGGCCGTACAAAGGCTAACAAGGCGAATAATTGCTTTTGGTCAATTAATTTTGAGTTCGTCAAATCGGAGTCACCGTTTCTTTTCCTTGCTCAAAAAGAAAAAGGATTTTGTATGGATCCTAGAATGAAAAAAATTATGCCTAGAGAACCACCCACAGGTGATACCATTAGGCAATCTATCAAAACTTCTAGATTGACTAACAATGATACCGAGTATAAGGCCATGATTACAGGTCTCGAACTAGGTAAAAGCTTGGGAGCAAAAGTCATCAAAGCCAAGTGCGATTCTCTATTGATGGTGAACCAAGTAAACAAAAGCTTTGAAGTTCGAGCGGATAGAATACAACGATACTTGGATAAGCTACAGGTAGCTTTGCACCGCTTCAAGGAATGGATTCTGGATCATGTGCCTCGAGAACAAAATAGCGAGGCCGATGCACTTGCTAATCCAGGATCCTCGGTCGAAGAAGATGACATTGTCTCGAGAATGTCGTCATATTATCGAGGTCTGTGGTTGAAGAGGGTCATACCGACATAAATTCAACAAGTTTGGCGTGGGACTGGAGGAATAAGTATATCGACTATTTGAAGAATGGGAAACTCCCATCAAACCACAAAGAATCAAGGGCCCTACGTACCAAGGTTGCTAGGTTCGCATTAGATGAAGATGGAACGTTGCACTGGAGAACGTTCGACAGGCTATTGGTAGTATGTTTGGGGCTAGGGGACACTGATTATGTTCTACAAGAAATCCATGAAGGCACTTTTGGAAACCACTCCAGCACCGAGTCTTTGGTTTGTAAAATTATTAGAGCAGGGTATTACTGGGATAACATGGAAAAAGATACTAAAGAAATTTTCAAGAAATATGATAAATGCCATATGTTTGCACCGATGATCCATCAACCCGGAGAACAACTTCCTTCAGTCCTATCCCCGTGGCCTTTCATGAAATGGGGGTTGGATATAGCCGGACCCTTACCAACGGCCCCGGGAAAAGCCAAGTTTATTTTTTTTTATAACTGATTATTATTCTAAATGGGTGGAAGCACAGGCCTTCTAGAAGGTCCGAGAAAAAGAGATTATTGACTTCATCTGGGACCACATCATATGCCGATTCGGGATACCTGCCAAGATCGTGTGTGATAATGGAAAACAATTCATCGGCAGCAAGGTGACGGAGTTCCTCAAAGTACATAAAATAAAGATGATTTTATCAATACCGTACCACCCAACTGTAAATGGACAGGCCGACTCAACAAATAAGACTGTCATTCAAAATTTGAAGAAGAAACTGGACAATGCGAAAGGAAAATGGAGAGAGGTTCTACCCGAGGTCCATTAGGCATATTGAACAACATCAAAAACCAGCATGGGGGCCACTCCATTCTCTATACTATATGGCTCCGTGGCCCTTATTCATGTCAAAATCAGAGAATCCAGCGCCAGGTTTCGATATGCATTAGAGGAGTCAAATCACTAGGCCATGAATACTAGCCTCGAGCTACTAGATGAAAAATGATAAGCAATGCTTGTTCAGATAGCCGCATAGAAGCAAAGGATCAAAAGATACTACAATAGAAGGACCAACCTTTGACACTTCGGAGTTTGATACTTAGTTCTACAGAAAATTACCATTAATACTCGAGACCTGAATGAAGGGAAACTAGGCCCGAACTGGGAAGGGTCGTACCGAGTCCCCGGAGTTTTCGGTAAAGGATCTTACAAACTTAGCACAATGGATGGTGAAAAACTGCTGAAAAATTGGAACATATCGTTACTCAAGCGATACTATTGCTAAGGTATGAATGTATCTTTTCTGTCCATTCAAATTTGGAACTAACTTATTGTAGATGTTCGATCGAAGCTATCGAAGGCACCTTTTTATACAAAGGCCTTATGTTTTAAAGCATGCGTTCACTCTTTTTCCCTTAGATCAGATTTTGTCCAAAATGGGTTTTACCGACAAGGTTTTTAATGAGGCAACAACTATATGCTACCTAAGGAGAACTCAACAGTATCCAAGGCATCTATTTTAATCAACCTCGAATACTGGGGGACATCACCCTCAGAGGTCATATTTTGCGAGGAAAATACTTCAAGCCTAAGAGGGTCTCGATAGGAAAATTTTGTAATGGGCCAAACGGCCAGATGAACCGTGTCTATATAGAATAGTCGAACCTCGACAGCAAAACATGTATGCAAGTATCAATTATTTGAAGAAGCATTATGTTTATATCAAAAAGAACTTTGTGTCTCGAATAAGTCTACAATTATACAAGCTTTACACTTATGATCCTACGAGAAACGACTCAAAGCCAAAGCATGAATACAAGCCCGAGATCCCCGAGGAACTCGGAGGAACTCGGGGACTGTCATAGACAGTCAGCACATCCGAGTCATCAAAAACTCAGATTCATAAGACCTCAAAGAGGCATCCCCTCGAAACAAAGGCCAAGGCCAATATACTCAGGGGCTAACTTTTTGAACAAGTTTAAAAGGTTATCGAGAAAACACACTTTGTAAAATCTGGTTAAATCAGGCTACCCTCGACAAAAGCAAAATATAAAGGGCTTTGATAAATTCAACCCTCAAATAATTTAAAGGCTTCGAAAACAGCTGCCTTCGAAAAAACCTCAAAAGGTATCCGATCATTTTTACACAAACTAATAAGATTCTGATACATCGAACCTTCAAAAAACCCGAACGGGTAAAAAACACATCCCAAGGCATAGTTAAATTTTTATTAAGTCTATTAGCCGAAAAGAGGGAAAAATTATATAGCCACTTTGGAGGTCAAGTCAGCCCAACTTAAAGAGCCTAAGGGCCGATATGTAAGAGCCTAAGGGCTAACTTAAAGAGCTTAAGGACCGATATATAAGAGTCTAAGGGCCAACTTAAAAACAACTTAAGGACTAAAACATGTCGAGTATGAGGCCTCGTTCTCACTCGATTCGGACCCAAGAGTTCCATTGTTACGAGATCACATCTAGTTGATTTAAGTTCGAGAATTACTATGACGACCCGATCAGTCATCTCATGAGTTACCACTCCATTTCCCCCATTTTTGCTTCTTTATTCTTTGTTATCTGTGTTTTTATGTGGTCGAGTTGATTGATTTGAGTTCGGAGTGAATTTGGTAAGAAATGAGACACTTAGTCTCTTTTAAGAAGGTTTGAGTTGGAAAAGTCAACCAGATGTTGACTTATGTGTTAGAGGGCTCGGATGTGAGTTCCGATGGTTCGATTAGCTTCGGGAGGTGATTTGTGACTTAGAAGTGTGATCGAAAGTGGTTTTAGAGGTCCGGTGTAGAATTAGGCTTGAATTGGCGAAGTTAGTATTTTGGCGAATTCCGGTTGATAGGTGAGATTTTGATCCGAGGGTCGGAATGGAATTCTGAGAGTTTCTGTAGCTTCGTTATGTGATTTTGGATGTGTGTGTAAAATTTCAGGTCATTGGGAGGTGGTTTGGTTGGGTTTTTGATCAAAAGTGTGTTTCGGAAGTTTTTGGAAAACTTAGGCTTGAATTTGATGTGAATTGATGGATTTGGTGTTGTTTGAGGTGTTCTGATGATTGGAACAAGTTTGAATGAGTTTGTAGGATGTTTTGGTGCATTTAGTTGAGGTCCCGGGGACTTCGGGGTGATTTCAGATGGCTAACGGGAAGTTTTGAGAATTTAGGAATTGCAGAAATTTCATCAGCAGTTGCAGGTGTATTTTGGCCTTCGCGGTCGCGTAAGGTCCCTCGCGATCGCGTAGGAGGAGTTTGGCAGGCCAGGGTATTCCTCTTCGCGTTCGCGTTAGTGGGTTCGCGATCATGGAAGGATAGTTATTTGTGCTACGCATTCGCAGGTGAGAGTTCGCATTCACGTAAGAGGGAAAGTTGAAACACCGTGTTCGCAGGGATGGCATCGCGTTCACATAGTTCATTTTTGAAGCCTTGGATTTTAATGCTTCGCGATCGCATGACCTTGGTCGCGATCGCGATGAAGGAATTACAGGAACTGGGCCGTGAGTTTATAAACATTTCATCCGCTAGTTTTAGCCATTTTTCCACAATAGTTGAGTATTTTGAGAGCTCTTTGAGAGAAATTGAATAGGGATTCAAGGAGGATTGATTGGAGGTAAGTTTTATGACCCAAAAAAACGTGATTCTATCGTGAAATTAACCTAGAAGTTCATGGAAACTTAACCCAAAATGGAAGAACTGGGGCTTGGGATTTTGGAATTTTAATTTAGGACTTGAGAGGTCATTTGAACTCTGATTTTGGTATTCTTTATCTGCGTAAACTCGTGGAGTGATAAGGAACCCATTGATGTAAAAAAAATACTGAGTATCAAGAAGTGGGCTCGGGGATCGGGTTTTGCTAATTTCGGGATTTTTGATATTTTTTGATTGTTTTCGCTTGGATTTTGTTCCCTTAGCCTATTGTGACGTATTCGTTCTGGTTTTGGTTAGATTCGACGCGCGAGGAGACTGATTTGAGAGGCTATGGCATAGCGAGCTAGAGCTTTAGCCGGTTCGAGGTGAGTAATGATGTTAAATGATGTCCTGAGGGTTTGAAACCCCGGAATGCACATCATAGTGCTATATTGAGGTGACTTGCACGCCGGATAGCGAGCGTGGGGTAGAGCACAATTAGGGATTGTGACCTGGTCCGTCCTGATTGATGATTTTACCGCATTTTTGCCTGAAACTTGTTTGTTATCATTACGATTGGGCTAGTTTCCATGTTCGGGGCCTTGTGTCGACCTGTAGAACCCTTAGGGGCATTTTGACTGATTTTCCTCACTTTACTCATTAAAAATCATATCCTTAGTCATGTTTCTATTTTTTTAAACAATGTGAATCGGTTTTATCAATGTTAATTCAGAATGAGAGGAATATATGGGCTGAGATCGCTACCTTATATTATTGTGCCTGAGAGATTGTGAGTAAAATGACTAAAAGGGGTTGAGAACCCAACAGTGAGGATGTTATATATATTATGGATTGGGCTGCACGACACAACAAATGCTTATATGGATCGGGCTGTGCTCCGCAACAATATAGCGCTTGGGCTGTAGGAGCCCCTCCGGAGTATGCACACCCCCAGTGAGCGTAGTCGACTATCTATATGGATCGGGCTGTACACCGCAGCGATGTACGGATCGGGCTGCACGCCACAACGGTTATTCTGATTTATGTTATTATGAGAGATATATGAGCCGAGTGCTGAGAATGAGCGTTAAGTGATGAGAGTGAGCCTGAAGGGCGGATTTCTACTTGATTATTACTTGTTAAATTACCTATTTTACCTGATTTGAAGAGATTTCATTCGACTTCTTTGCTGGTTCACTGCTTTGATATAGAATTGCTTTGTGCCTTTACGTGTTTTCATGCTTTCAGCCATTATTTATAATTATTACTCACTGGGTCGGAGCACTCACATTACGCCCTGCACCGTGTGTGCAGATACATACATAGCAGAGTCTGCTCCTGAGTGCTGATCCTCCCAGTCCAGGCAGTGATTTGGAGACTACGAGGCATCTGTTGGCATCCCCGTATCTCCCCTATCTTATCATTTTCATGTTCTTAGAACTATTGTATCAGACTTAGTTTTTAGTAGACTTGCATCTGGATTTCTTAGTTGCTCGTGACTTGTGACACCCCGATTTGGGCTGTGTCGGGATGGTTTCCCCTATTATTATCGTTATTTCCGCGAATTATGACTATTACTCTATGTTTAACAACTGTTTATGGTATTTAACTATTTAAAAGAGGTGTTATGTTTGGTCTAGTTGGCCTTGTCTTCACGAGAGGCGCCCTCACGACCGGGTTTGGAAGTTTGGGTCGTGACAAGTTGGTATCAGAGCCTAGGTTACTAGGTCTTACAAGTCATGAGCGGGTTTAGTAGAGTCTCGCGGATCAGTACAAAGACGTCTGTACTTATCCTCGAGAGGCTGCAGAAACTTTTAGGAAAACACTTCATATTCTTGAAATTCTTATAGTGCGAACTTGTTGATCCGAGAACTAAACTTCTGTTATTCTATTCTCTAGCAGATGGCGAGGACTCACGCTATCGAACGAGGTAGATGACCACCAGTTCCACCCACTGAAGACCCTAGAGGCCGTGGATGCGGTCGTGGGATGGAAGTGGTAGAGCAGCGAGGGCAGCACCTATTGATCCACCAGTTTCCCCAGCTCCGGATCAGGCTCCAGCAGGACCAGTTCAAGCACCAACTATGCCCATCGTGATCCCGGATCTACAAGAGGCCTTGGCATAGATCTTGACAGTTTGCACTGGCTTGGCTCGGGCAGTTTCAGCCACCACAGTAGCAAATACTTCACAGCCGGGTGAGGCAATTAGACCTTCGCTGCTCGCACACCTGAGCTGGTAGTGCAGGGACTATAAATGCCGAAGCCACCTCCAGCTAAGCCGGTTGCACCAGTGCAGGAGTTTAGGGTTCCAGTTATGCTGGATGATGAGCAGCGTTATCTTGAGAGGTTTGGTAGAGTCCAGCCTCCATCATTCAGTGGTACTGAGGGCGAGGATGCCCAGGGTTTTCTGGACAAGTGTCCGCGGACGCTCCGTACAGTAGGGATTCTTGAGTCTAGTGGTGTGGCATTCACCACCTTTCAATTTTCTGGGGCTGCCTTCACTTGGTGGGAGGCGTATGAGAGGCGTATGCTTGTTGGTGCAGCGCCCCTTACTTGGCAGGATTTCTCCACTCTCTTCTTGGAGAAGTATGTACCGCAGTCCCGCAGAGTGGAGCTGCGCATGCAGTTTGAGTGGTTGAGACAGGGGGATATGACCGTGTCTCAGTATGAGATGAGGTTTTTAGAGTTGTGTCGTCATGCCATTTGGATGGTTTCGATTGATCGTGAGAGGATCAGGAGATTTTTTGATGGCCTTAACTAGTATCTCCGTATTCTTATGACTAGAGAGAGACTATTGGGAGCTACGTTCGAGGAGGTGGTTGATATAGCTCGAGAGATTGAGACGGTTTGCCGTCAGGATCGAGAGGAGAGGGAGGCCAAGAGGCCTCTAGGTTCTGGCAGTTACAGTGGTGCTCCTTCGAGGGGCTAGTTCCAGCATGGTAGGGGTTGTTCTTTTATGCCCGCTCAGTCGGCCTGTCCAGAGTATCGTGGGGCATCTTCAGGTCATGGTTATCATGGGCCTCAGCAGAGACAGTCATCACTCAATGCCCTCCCAGCTCAGAGTTCATCTTGTGCCTTATCAGTCCAGGGTTCTTCCATGCCAGGTCCTTATACTGGTCACTCCGGTGTGAGGGGTTCCCTTCAGTCCCCTTCCCCAGCACCTGGGAGTTGTTGTGAGTTCAGAGAGTTTGGACATATGAGGAGGCAGTGTCGTCGTCGTATTGCTAGCTCGTCTCAGCAAAGGGGTCATCCCTCGACTTCTGCTCCAGTTACTTCACCACCCGCCCAGCCAGATAGGGGTGGAGGTCAGGCGGCCAGGGGTCGTCCCAGAGGGGGAGGTCGATTCGGCGGTGGCCAGGCTCGTTTCTATGCTATGCTATTACTTCAGATGTTGTCATTACAGGTACTGTTACAGTCTACCACAGAGATGCCTCTGTATTATTTGATCCCGGTTCTACCTATTCTTATGTGTCTTCGTATTTTGCTCGCCATTTGGGTACGTCCCAAGAGTTTCTTGCTTTACCTGTTCATGTATCTACCTCGGTGGGCGATACTGTTGTTGTAGACTGTATGTACCGGTCGTGTGTAGTGACTATTGGGGGGTTTGGAGACCCGAGTTGATCTATTGATATTGAGCATGGTGAATTTTGATGTCATTTTAGGCATGGATTAGTTATCTTCGTGTCATGCTAAGACAGTCACTTTGGCTATGCCGAGTGTTCTGCGGATCGAGTGGTGTGGTATGAATGATTATGTTCCGAGTAGAGTGATTTCTTTCTTGAAAGCCCAGCTTATGATTAGGAAGGGTTGTCTCTCGTACCTTGCCTTTGTGAGGGATGTTGGAGCTGAGGCTCCCAGTATTGATTTTGTTCTAGTTGTGAGGGACTTCCCTGATGTATTTTCTGCAGACCTGCAGGGCATGCCGCTGGACATGGATATTGATTTTGGTATTGACCTGGTGCCGAGAACTTAGCCCATTTCTATTCCTCCATATCGCATGGCACTAACAGAGTTGAAAGAATTGAAGGAGCAGCTTCAGGAACTCTTAAATAAGGGGTTCATTCGGCCTAGTGTGTCAACTTGGGGTGCGCCAGTTCTGTTTGTGAAGAAGAAGGATGGCATAATGAGAATGTGCATCGATTATAGGCAATTGAACAAGGTAACAATTAAGAACAAGTATCCTCTATTGATACCCAATTTTTTCTTATATATTTTTATACTCAAAATACTTTCAAAATAGCATGTGTATGCATATATGAGCATGCCCAATAGTTTTGGTATTTTTCCCTAATATTTAAGATTTTAAAATTAGTTTATTGTCTATTTTAGCAGTACAAAATCCAGTAATTGCTCTCAAAATTATCATTTTTGTGAATAATTTATTTCCATTCTCATATTTATATCAAAATATAATTAAGGTAATTTTTGCATATTTCTACAGATTTATTGGGTATTTTTAAGGCTAAATTGCGTATAAATACAATTATAACCTATTTTACGATTAATAGAATTTTACAATTATAAAATCCTTTCCAATATTTTAGATTAATATTTATGTATTGTTAATTAGTTCAGTGCTTTTAATTTATTTTTAAAATTATTTTAACTATTTTTATAAAAAGGAAAAAAGAAAAATTGGCTATTTAACACATAGCCATTGTTATTTCAATTTTAGCCTTAATATAACCCCACCCCATCAGATTTAATTTAACCCAAGACCCAACCAAACTTGCCCCAGCCCAACTCTAAACTAACCAGCACAACTCCGAACTAATTTGAGCCGTTGATCAAATAAGATCAACGACCCAGATCCCTTTTCCTTAATTAAACTGCACCTACCCCCCTGACCCTTCACTCTTCGAGACTGGTCTCTCTCTCTCTCTCTCTCTCTCTCTTCGTCTCTTCCTCTCCTCCTTCTCTCTAGAACCTTCTGGTTCTTCTTTCCGATGGCTTTCACCATCTCTCCGGCCACCTCCAGCCTCGCCCCTTTCAACCATCAGCCGCCTTGAAGCCTTATCTCACCGGATCCTTTCATTCCTGATACTCCGTGGGTCTTCACCATGCAAGACGGTCAGTAAAGCTTTGCCTGGGTTTGTTTTCGGCCTTTCTCCAATGGGTTTTTGTTCGACGGTGCTGTAAACACCATTATTCTTAGGTGTCACAGCCAAGTTTCTCTCACTCCTCTCTCTCGTTTATTATGAAACCCTAGTCTTGACCCAAACCTCTCAGATCTCTGTATTTTTAATGATTTTTAACTCATACCTTTATGTTTTGCACTATTTTCTACTCGATCATTACGATTATTCTAGTTTTAAATGTTTTTGTTCCCTTTTTGAAACTAGGGTTTCTTAAACCTCGAGTACTGAGTCATGATTCTCAGTACTATTTCTAAATATTTTGCTTAAGTTGGCGAAACCCTAGCTTTAGGGTTTATATTTGTATTTTTGTCATGTTTGCTTGTTTGTGTATTCTTCTGGGTTCTTCTTTGAATTCTGGGTTCTTTGCTTTAATTTTGTTGCTAATGTTTCATTCCCCTACAATTCTGTGTTCTTCTCTTAAGGTTTCTCTAATTGTTTACATGGTGATTTATACTGATTCTTACAAGCCCTCTTTAAGACTGTGATACTTGCCTTAAAATTGTGATTTTGCGTATTCTCCTTATAGTTTGGTACTTATTTCAAATTGCTTCCTTAATTTATGGGATACTTTCCTCAATTAGTACTGATCTATTAGGTTTTCAATCTCATTCATTATTTTTGGGGACTATTTTCCAGAATTAGAGTAGTATCCTGCCCTATATGTGTGCACAAATATGTTGATTGACTTATCTGGCATATTTCCCTAATTAAGTATCATGTACCTAGTCTTTATTGTATACCTTATTCTATTTCCTTATGTGATCATACCATGATTTGTGATTTCTTTCCTTTTAAATAACTGCTTATTACCGTTTGACCTTGATTCCTTAATTAAAGGGGAGTCTATATGCTGATTTGATTATGATTGATACCCAGTTCCTTAAATTACTAATTGCTACCTTATTTGTTTACTTGTCTTCAGTACTATAAGTACCCCCCTCCCCCCCAATTCTCTTTTGCATGACACTCACGAACACATTGCATATCATAAATACACACAACAATACACATTGCATTCTCTCTTGTGCTATTTCTCTCCTTTTCACTCTTGTTCCATTGTTGCTCCCTGCTCCTGACTGTTATTAGCCAGCTGAAAAGCTAAGGCTAAAATTGTGCTTATACTTGGCTCTTGCATTCTACTATATTCTCTTATTACTGCTATATTCTGATTAATTACAAAGTTCCAAAACCAATATGGTTACTACTCTTTCAGTGTGTTATATTCCTAATTGTTTTCTACCTATGCTTCTGTTGTGCAACATGTAATTGACTCATTGGTTGCCTGTTAACACTTGCATGCTTATGACCATTGTTTGCTCCTGACCTTGCATGTTATGACTATATTCTGTTACTACTAGCTTTTTGTGTCTAAATCCGACTATTTTAGGGTCTCTTAAAACTCTTTTGATTTTGTGTACTCATGCTCAGTGAGTTTGCATAAGTCTCTGTGCCCCCATGGTGACATTTATGTGATCTATTTGTCTGTTTGCCCATTACCCTTGTGTGCAACTCTACAATTTTTTGAAACTCTTTAAACTACAAAATTTCCTCTCCTTCCTGCACTTCACTACTCTTAGAAATTAGGTCCTACCCTCTTCGTGTGAGCATTGCTTTGAGCACCCTGAGTACTCACTGAACTTTGACACACAAGGATGGTAATTCCACTGCACCTGTCCCAATATTTTGGTAAGCGTTCTAGATGCTGGTATTTGCCAGGGAACTAATGGGGGCCCTAGGGAGCTTTGCCATACCCTGACCATGTCAAGGCTGTGAAACTCGAAAGGAGTGAGGTTGGAAGATTAGGCCTGATTGAAGGCTCCCTATAGAATAACTTCTTATTTTACTTTTATTACTGTAATTCGGCTATCAATGGTTTGTAATAACTTGTAAACGAATGATTGGGGTTATAGTGAAATGAGGTTTATGCATGCTTAATTTAAGTAATGGGTCGCAAACATGCTTATAGGATTTATTTACTTATCTGCGCAATAGATAACCTGTATAGGACATGCATCTCATACATTAGAGATCCTGCTCTAGGTTCTTTATTTTCAGCCTGTCATACTCATTTCGTAACCATGATCAGTTAATAACAAGCAAATAACTGTTATAAGGATATTGCTGCATCCTCATTAGCATTTAGAGATCATATTTTAGGAACTTCTATGTGCATTAGACATCCTGTTATTTAGGGTTTTATACTTGTATGAGTTACAATTGTTAAACGCCTCATTAGCATGCTTAATCTAATAATACGAGTATGGTTAACAGTACATGTATCCCTTTTTTAAACCTGGAAATTAACATGCATGTTCACCCTTTAAGACAATCAGGCAATACATACGACGCCTAGGCAAACTTTAGGCCTAATAAGAATTGATTAATCATGTTTTTCCGGCTTAGGACCAATCAGCTCCTTTAATATTCTAAACTCTGTTTCTTGTTTTGCCTCTCTGAAGTTCACTCTGTTTTACTAAAACTCTCGCCCTATCTTGAAACAAATCTCGAAATTGTGCATTTGTTTACTCTCACTGATTTTTTATGCTTGTTCTATTATGTTTTCAAACCACTGGGAACCCCTTGCTGCCCATAATCATGCTATTTTGAATACTTGCCCTACGTCTCGTTAAGTTACTGCATCTTCAATGTCACTACTCTATTTTCAAAAACCATGTTTTAACAATTTTTATCTATATTTTACTAAACT
This sequence comes from Nicotiana glauca, assembly GCA_026770625.1. Classification (NCBI taxonomy): domain Eukaryota; kingdom Viridiplantae; phylum Streptophyta; class Magnoliopsida; order Solanales; family Solanaceae; genus Nicotiana; species Nicotiana glauca. The sequence goes on from MU708462.1 coordinate 32,138, forward strand.
CTAAACTGTTGTATACTTCTAAATCTTACTGCTATCCTTAGTTGTATTTCTGAAAATCGAGCATTCTTCCAGTTGCTCAGTCTTAACTGAACTTTCTGCTTTCACTGCTAATTTGCCCTCTTGAAACTTACTGTTTTAATTTCAACATTCCTTTTTTTAAACTCCCATCTTTGAGACCTTAAATGTGTTTGAGATGTGCTAATTAAGTGCTCACTTGTGGAGGGATCTGTGAGCCTTTATTTGTCCTTGTGTGATCCCTTATGTGTGGTCCTATTTGTTACGTATGCCGCTTAGCATTTATCCTTTAAACCTAAGGGTTCAGCGTAGTCCTTACCTTGTAGGAATAGTGGTCCTAAATACCCTCCAGGACTTATAGGACGGGACGAGTAATAGCACGCAATAAGCAATCGTGACCAACCCACGCTTTTTAAATAACTTTTACCGGGTGGTAAGGGTAGAATATGGAGATGATGACCGATGCGTTAATATCACGTGTGACCCCTCTTTTGAGGAGTGGTTGATGGGTATTGCATTGAAGTGATCCATATTAATCGTTAACCTAGGATCCCTTCCCCTCTTACTTGCTTACATTTATTTCTATGTATAATTATTTAAATATTTCATAAAATTTCTGTCTGCATTACTTTTCTCAAGTTTTGATTTACTTGCAATATTGTATGCGAAACCTTTCTATTTGAACCCCCTTAATTGCTTACTTGATTATGTGAAGTCACAATATAACATTGCCGGGAACCACACTAGTGGATCTTGAGGGGTGCCTAACACCTTCCCCTCAAGATAATTTTTAGCCCTTACCCAAACTCTGGTTCTTCAAACTCAAACTCTACTTAGTGTCCTAATGCACTTATTCATTAGGTGGCGACTCTTCAAACTCCAAAACCCAATCCCAAAAGGGAACGAGTTGTCCTCCCAAATATTTTAAACCCGATTTTGCCTTTAAAGAAAAAGGGGGCTTCGACATCCCTGCCCCGCATTGATGATTTATTTGACCAAATTTAGAGAGCGAGGGTGTTCTCCAAGATTAATCTCCGTTAGGGCTATCAACAGTTGAAGATCAGGGATTCAAATATTCTTAAGACTGCTTTCAGGACTAGATATGGCCACTATGAGTTTCTCGCCATGTCTTTCGGGCTGACCAATGCCCCAGAAACGTTCATGAATTTGATGAACAATGTGTTTCATCCTTATCTGGATTCATTTGTTATTGTTTTCATTATTGATATTCGAGTGTACTCGTGTAGTCAGGAGGAGCACGTGGAGCATTTATGAGTTGTATTGCAGAGATTGAGGGAGGAGAAGCTTTATGCAAAGTTCTCCAAGTGTGAGTTTTGGATCGGTTCAGTGGCTTTCTTGGGACACGTGGTGTCCAGCGAGGGTATTTAGGTTGATCCGAAGAAGATAGAGGCGGTTCAGAGTTGGCCTAGACCATCCTTAGCCACAGAGATTTGTAGTTTTCTTGGGTTGGCAGGCTATTATCGCCGGTTTGTTCAGGGATTCTTATCCATTACATCGCCCTTGACCAAGTTAACTCAGAAGGGTGATCTATTTGTATGGTCGGACGAGTGTGAGGAGAGCTTTCAGAAGCTCAAGACAGTTTTGACCACAGCTCCAGTGTTGGTTTTGCCATCAACTTCAGGTTCATATACCGTTTATTGTGATGCTTCAGAGTTGGGATTGGTTGTGTATTAATGCAGGAGAGTAGAGTTATTGCTTATGCTTCTCGTCAGTTGAAGCCCCACGAGAAGAACTACCCTGTTCATGATTTGGAGTTGGCTGCTATAGTTCATGCATTGAAGATTTGGAGGCATTACTTGTATGCCGTATCTTGTGAGGTATTCACTGATCATCGCAGTCTTCAGCATTTGTTCAAGAAAAGGATCTTAATTTGAGGCAGCGGTGATGGTTAGAGTTGCTTAAGGATTATGATATCACCATATTGTATCATTCGGGAAAGGCCACTGTAGTGGCCGTTGCTTTGAGCCGAAAGGCAGTGAGTATGGGGAGTTTGGCATATATTCCAGTTGTGGAGAGACCCCTTGCAATTGATGTTCAGGCCTTGGCCAATTGGTTTGTGAGATTAAATATTTCAGAGCCCAGTCGGGTGTTCGCTTGCGTGGTTTCTCGATCTTCTTTATATGATCGCATCAACGCCAGTATGATAATCCGCATTTGCTTGTCCTTAAGGACAGAGTTCATCATGATGATGCCAGAGATGTGACCATTGGTGATGATGGAGTGTTGACGATGCAGGGCCGGATTTGCGTGCCCAATGTGGATGGGCTTCGGGAGTTGATATTGGAGGAGGCCCATAGCTCACGGTATTTCATTCATCCGGGTGCCGCGAAGATGTATCAGGATCTTAGACAACATTATTTGTGGCAGAGAATGAAGAACAATATTGTGGGGTTTGTAGTTCGGTGTCTCAATTGTCAGCAGGTGAAATATCAGCATTAGAGACCGGGTGGCTTGCTTCAGCAGATGGTTATTCCTGAGTGGAAGTGGGAGAGGATCACCATGGATTTTGGTGTTGGACTTCCTTGGACTTTGAAGAAGTTCGATGCTATTTGGGTGATTGTAGACAAGCTGACCAAGTCCACGCACTTCATTCCTATCTTTACTACTTATTCCTCAGAGCGGCTGGCAGAGTTATATATTCGGGGGATTTTTCGGTTGCATGGTGTCCTAGTTTCCATCATATCAGATCGGGGCACTCAGTTTACTTCCCAGTTTTGGAAGTCTGTTCAACGAAAGCTAGGTACTCAGCTGTAGTTGGGCACAACTTTTCACCCTCATACGGACGGGCAGTCCGAGCGCACTATTCAGATGCTGGAGGATATGCAACACGCCCATGTTATTGATTTCTGAAGGTCATGGGATCAGTTTCTACCGCTTGTAGAGTTTGCTTATAACAACAACTACCAGTCGAGTATTCAGATGGCTCCATATGAGGCTTTGTACGGGAGGCGGTGTACATCTCCAGTTGGTTGGTTCGAGCCCGGTGATGCTAGGCTATTGGGGACGGATTTGGTTCAGGATGCTTTAGATAAAGTGAAGGTAATTCATGAGAGACGTCGTACGGTGCAGTTGGGGCAGAAGAGTCATGCGGACTAGAAGGTTCGAGATGTATCCTACATGGTTGGTAAGAAGGTCCTGTTGAAGGTTTCGCCCACGAAGGGTGTTATGAGATTCATAAAGAAAGGAAAGTTGAGTCCGCAATTCATTGGGCCTTTTGAGGTACTTCGGAGGATTGGGGAGGTGGCTTATAAGCTTGCCTTGCCACCCAGTTTGTCGATTGTGCATCTAGTTTTCCATGTTTCTATGCTTCGGAAGTATGTTGGGGACCCGTCCCATGTTCTGGATTTCAGTACGGTTCAGTTGGAGGGTGATTTGACTTATGATGTAGAGCCAGCAACTATTTTATAGCGACAAGTTCGAAAGTTGAGATCAAAGGATGTAGCTTCAGTGAAGGTGCACTGGAGAGGTAGGCCCGTGGAGGAGGCTACCTGGGAAACCGAGCAGGAGATGTGGAGTAGATATCCATACCTATTTGAGGCTTCAGGTATGTTTCTTGACTCCTTCGAGGACGAACGTTTGTTTAAGTTGGGGAGGATATGATGACCCGACCTATCGTCTCATGAGTTACCGCTCTGTTTCCTCCATTTCTACTTCTTTATGCTTCGTTATCCGTGTTTTTATGTGGCCGAGTTGATTGGTTTGAGTTCGGAGCGAATTTGGTAAGAAATGAGACACTTAGTCTCGTTTAAGAAGGTTTAAGTTGGAAAAGTCAACCGAATGTTGCATTATGTGTCAGAGGGCTCGTATGTGAGTTCCGATGGTTCGGTTAGCTTTGGGAGGTGATTTGTGACTTAGGAGTGTGATCGGAAGTGGTTTTAGAGGTCTGGTGTAGAATTAGGCTTGAATTGGCGAAGTTAGTATTTTGGCGAATTTCGGTTGATAGGTGAGATTTTGATCCGAGGGTCAAAATCGAATTTCGAGAGTTGCTGTAGCTTTGTTATGTGATTTGGGATGTGTGTGTAAAATTTTAGGTCATTCGGAGATGGTTTGGTTGATTTTTTATCAAAAGCGTGTTTCTGAAGTTTTTGGTAAACTTAGACTTGAATTTAATGTGAATTGATGGATTTGGTGTTGTTTGAGGCGTTTGGATGATTGGAACAAGTTTGAATGAGGTTTTAGGATGTGTTGGTGCTTTAGGTTGAGGTCCCGGGGGCCTCGGGGTGATTTTGGATGGCTAACGGGAAGTTTTGAGACTTAAGGAATTGCAGAAATTTCAGCAGCAATTGCAGGTATATTTTGGCCTTCGGGATCGCGTGAGGTCCCTCGCGATTGCGTAGGAGGATTTTGGCAGGCCAGGGTATTTCTCTTCGCATTCACATTAGTGGGTTCGCGATCGCAGAAGGATAGTTATTTGTGCTATGCGTTTGCAGGTGAGAGTTCGCGTTCGCGTAAGAGGGAAAGTTGAAACATCGAGTTCGCTGGGATGGCATCGCGTTCGCATAGTTCATTTTTGAAGCCTTCGATTTTAGTGATTCGCGATCACGTGACCTTGGTCACGATCGCGATGAAGGAATTAAAGGAACTGGGCAATGAGTTTATAAACATTTGATCCGCGAGTTTTAGCCATTTTTCCACCATAGTTGTGTATTTTGAGAGCTCTTTGAGAGAAATTGAAGAGGGATTGAAGGAGGATTGATTGGAGGTAAGTTTTATGATCCAAAAAAACATGATTCTATTGTGAAATTAACCCAGAAATTCATGGAAACTTAACCAAAAATGGAAGAATTAGGGCTTGGGATTTTGGAATTCTAATTTGGGATTTGAGGGTTCATTTGTACTCCGATTTTGGTGTTCTTTATATGCATAGATCCGTGGAGTGATAAGGAACCCGTTCATGTAAAAAATTGAGTTTTGAGAAGTGGGCCCGGGGCTTGGGTTTTTCTAATTTCGGAATTTTTAATATTTATTTATTGTTTTCGCTTGGGTTTTGTTCCCTTAGCCTATTGTGACATATTTGTTCTAGTTTTGGTTAGATTCAACGCGCGAGGAGACCAATTTGAGAGGCAAGAGAATAGCGAGCTAGAGCTTTAGCCGGTTCGAGGTGAGTAATGATGTTAAATAATGTCCTGAGGGTTTAAAACCTCGGATTGCACGTAGTGCTATATTGAGGTGACTTGCACGCCGGATAGCGAGCGTGGGGTAGAGCACCGTTGGGGATTGTGACCTGGTCCGTCCCGATTGATGATTTTACTGCGTTTTTGACTGAGACTTGTTTGTTATCATTATGATTGGGCTAGTTGCCATGTTTGGGGCCTTGTGCCGACCTGTAGAACCCTTAGGGGCATTTTGACTGATTTTCCTCACTTTACTCATTAAAAATCATATCCTCAGTCATGTTTCTATTTGTTTAAACAATGTGAACCGGTTTTATCAATGCTAATTCTAAATAAGAGGAATATGTGGGCTGAGATCCCTACCTTATATTATTGTGCCCGAGAGGCTGTGAGTAAAATGACAGAGAGGTGTTGAGAACCCAACAGTGAGGATGTTATATATATTATGGATCGGGCTGCATGCCGCAATAAATGTTTATGTGGATCGCGCTGCGTGCCGCAACAATATAGCGCTTGGGATGTAGGAGCCCCTCCAGAGTCTGCACACCCCCAGTGAGCGCACTCGACTATCTAAATGGATCAGGCTGCACGCCGCAGTGATGTATGGATCGGGCTGCACGCCACAACGGTTATTCTGATTTCTGTTATTATGATAGATATATGAGCTGAGTGTTGAGAATGAGCGTTAAGTGATGAGAGTGAGCCCGAGGGGTGGATTTCTACTTGATTATTACCTGTTAAATTACCTATTTTACCTGATTTGATGAGATTTCATTCGACTTCTTCGTTGGTTCACTGCTTAAGTGATTTCACTGCTTTGATATAGAATTGCTTTGTGCCTTTACGTGTTTTCATGATTTCATCCATTATTTATAAGTATTACTCACTGGGCCGGAGTACTCACATTACCCCATGCACCGTGTGTGCAGATACAAGCATAGCAGAGTCTGCTCCTGAGTGCTGATCCTCCCAGTCCAAGCAGTGATTTGGAGACTACGAGGTAGCTGTTGGCGTCCACAGCCCCTGTGCCTTCCCTATCTAATCATTTTCATGTTCTTAGAACTATTGTATCAACTTAGTGTTCAGTAGACTTGTATCCGGATTTCTTAGTTGCTCGTGACTTGTGACACCCCGGTTTGGGATGTGTCGGGATGGTTTCCCTTATTGTTATCGTTATTTCCACGAATTATAACTATTGCTCTATGTTTAACAACTGTTTATGGTATTTAACTATTTAAAAGAGGTGTTATGTTTGGTCTGGCTGGCCTTGTCTTCACGAGAGGCGCCCTCACGACTGGGTTTTGGAGTTTGGGTTGTGAAAATTACTTAAGACCTTAAGAGGCATTATTTTGATCAGTAAAAAACCTAAGGGTTCATTATGTTCTGAGTCCAAACTAATACTCGGACTAATCAGTTGGGTTGTACAATTAAATTTTCCATAAATAAAGACAAAATGAAATTCAACACAAGTCAAAAATGAGATAAGAAGGGTCCTTTTGTATTTCCAAGAGATGATTACAAAAGATATTTACACAAGGGATACTTTCACAAAAACAAAGAAACTTAAATCTACTATGGGGCTACATCTTCGGTCTTCGGGAGCTTCGTCCTCGAGAACCTCCGTCTCGATGACTTGATCTTTGTCTCCCCCACTCTCGGAGCCACAGGCTGAATCCTCATCTTTTGAAAGTAAAGCAGCAACCTCTTCTTCCAAAGTCTTTGCCTTTTTAATATCGGCGGAAAGATCGAAGTCGCGAGCATGCACCTCCTCGGGGGTTTCTCTCCGGGACTGTCGTCTAGCATGGTCAAGTGCACATGATAAATTAACTTCAGCCGCATCAGAGATCTTCTTTGCCCAGGTGTTAGCTGCTACGGCGTCAACTCGATATGAAGATATAAAGGCCTCTACTTCGGATTTGGCCTTGGCAAGTCGGCAGTAGACTCAGCTTCAAGCTCCTTGATTTACGGCCCCGAGCAAAGCTCTCCTCCTTCACACTTTGAAATTGGCGTTCGATCGAAGCCAAATGCTCTGGAAGAGTATCTTTCTCTGAGGCAAGGCGATTCATGCCTTGCCTCCACCCCAGGGTCTCAGCCTCCTTCGTCTTGAGCTCCTCTCGGAGCTACTCTACCAGCTCACCCTTTTATTGAGCCTGTATAGTCAAAATGGTTAGCCGATCAACCAGGAAAATGCATAGCAAAATTTCAAAGGGTATATCACTTTTTCGATAAGCTCGATCTGTTCTTGACGAGCCTTTGACAATTTATCTCGAAGATCGCTGATCTCCTCCTCTTTCTTGACATAGAGGGTTTTAAGACCGTCCCTCTCTTCTGAGATCTTCTCAAGCTCGACCTCACATCGAGCAAGATCAACTCAAGACTTGGAGAATGCCTTTTTATGGAACGTCACAACCTTCACAAAAAGGGGAAAAGTTAGACTCAGAATAATAAGGACCAAGCATAGGCGTAATTTTAAAGGACAGGAAACTCACTTGTTTGAAGAAGCCGACCGGCCTCGTCGAAAATGAAAGAAGCATCTGGGTTGGGGCCATCTTCAATCCCTATAAGGCATTCTCGAAAGATGTCATGCCCTTTGTCGCTCGCCCCCACATCAGGAGTTCTCATGTTTCGAGCATCTCAGATTTGCCCCTCGGAGAACTTGGGACCAGGCGGCGAGTCATCCACATTGATTACCCAAGTGATCCACTCGGGGCATTCTCTTCTATTTGAAGGGGCTCAAGACCGGGCCCCTCGGTCTCACCTTCCAAATGACCTCCAAGACGAGGTGCCCTTTGCTACCCGATGGCTCGGGGACTTTGCTCGAACTCCCCTCGGAGACTTCTTCGGTTCTAGGATGAACCACGTCTATCGCCACCAGTTCGACAGATGTTGAAGCACCAATGCTTCCTCTCTTACGAGCTACTAACAAGCAGTCATCATCTTCTTCTTCTTCCTGGTCCTGAATGCGTTGGGTCATGCCTAGAGATAAGGCCACAGTATCGGCCTTAGGCTTTAGAATCGTGCTTTTCTTCGGCGGCAACCCCCTCTTTCTCTTCTTTTCTTTGAGAGGCTTTGGGATATAAACAAAGTAAGAATTTCGCTGAGAAACACAAGTAAACAGACAAAATAACTCACTATGGTTTTTAGCCTCTCATCGGCCCTTGGCCTGGTCATGCCAGCAGTGCTCCGAGTATAAGGAAGTAGAGGAAAATTTTTGGACCCAGCCTTTGAGGTTTGGGACCGCACCAGGAAATCAAGCAATACTGCACCATCGGAAAGAGGTTAGGATGAGAAAAAGATAAAATCGGGAGAGAGAAAAAGGAAGCAGGGTATAAAGTGATCATCGATAAACATGTACTTACGTTTCATGTTCCACTCCTCGGGGAACGGCATCCTCTCACTAGGAATCAGGTCGGAGGTCCTGACTCGGATAAATCGGCTCATCCACCTTCGGTCTTTATCCTCATCGATACTGGAGAAGAGAGATTTTGAGGATCGGCATTGTAGTTTTATCAAGCCACCTCGATAAAGTTGAGGACTGTACAGTGTGATCAGATGGTCGAGGGTGAAAGGCATCCCCTCGACCTTACTCGAAAAGAATCTGATCAAATGAACGATTCGCCAGAATGAATGGTAGATCTGGAAAAACATCACTTGGTATCATTGGAAAAAGTTAAGTAACTGGATCTATGGGACCCAGAGTTAGATTTGCGGGGCCCAACGTGAATGGGTAGGTATACATGCTTAAGTACCCCGCTTTATATGTGTTGATGTCCTCCTCTAGAAAAGGGATCACTACATCTTTGTTCTCCTAGTTGCAGTCCTTTTTTACCTGCCCAAGCTCGCCCTCGATTATTAAACAGACGTATCGAGACATGGGCTCACATCGGCCTGGTGTCGATACAAGTTTTTTGATCTTAAAATCGAATGTTATTTCACACGACGGAGGAATACACTCCTCAATACGAGGTGGCACTACCGCTTTACTTTTGTCCGGTCGTGATGATGAAGACGCTTTTTCTTTTTTAGGAACAAATTTAGATATTTTAACTATTATGGTGAAGAGATTCAAAGAGAAAGGTTGATAATGAAGTAAAGACAAATTAAAGAAAAGGATGAACTCAGAGAAGGAGCTAATGAAATTTTGGAAAACGTTTAGAGAAGTAAAATTGTGAACGGATGAAGTTGGCCTTTTTATAAGGTTACTCAAGCGTGTTGGGGAAGCCAAATAGCTGATCGTCAGCCGCCTCCAATTAATGACATTAGGAACTGCACGAAAGAGACCTTTCAGTCACTTCAGCCGCTGGCGTCACGAGATTGATATCGAGACCAAGGCATCAGGGTGTTAAAGGTCAAATCGTTTCTTATCGGCCTACTTTAAGAAACGCGAGGACTATCTGTATACGATCGATATCATATGCCTTCAATCTATAGGCTCAAGAGGTCGTCCAAAGCTCAGGATCGACTTAGGTCCGAGTTCAAGCAAGCTCGAGGTCGACGCTCTAGACTCGAGCTCAAGGACGGAAAGTAATGATCGGAGATAGGAGTACAAGTAGTACCGAAGCTGAGTATGCTCGACCCCGAAATAGTACCATTATGGATTTGTAACAGAATAAGCTAGATTTTTGCCACATCCCCAAGGTCATGGTGCAAATTCCAGAATAGGATTATACGATTTCGTACTAGGCGGTTAGACAGTTGTACCAAGAATATTCCTTACTGTAAATAAAAATACCTTATTTAGGGTTCCCCTATTATATAAAGGGGACCCCAGTCATTTGTAACATGATCTAATCATTGAGCAAAGAATATACTCTCTACTTTTTGCCTATTGTTCATCAAAATTATCCTTTAGCTCTACTGTTCTAACTTTACTTTTCTTACTTAATTGTTCTTATTGTTCTAAGCCCACCTCGAGGTCACTAAGCTCGAGGTCACCGCTGCTGAGTAATATTGGTTTAATTCACTTGTGCCTTCCATTTCAACTCCATATTTCTTGATTGTTAATTGGTATTTGAATAAATTACATATCTTTAAAACCATAAATTAAATTTAAGTGTTACTCGTATTTTCGAGGCTAACAGAGTTATTAGCCTGCATACCTAGTATGTGATTAGTAGGGTGGCGAGATATATCTTCTTCAACGTAATTGTAATTGTGTAACGGACGGGGATTATAATCTCAGTGAGGCTCCAAGTACAACTAAATTTGACACCGAAAATATTTGACCTGCTCCGAATGCATGTACCGGTCCTGATTTTATGCTTATGGGTTAGGAGCCGTTTTTACTACGTGCCATTATTTTATTGTGTTATGCGATAAGACCGAAGTTTACCAATACAATAGTCTGAATGGTGAGGCGTAGAAGCATATTATGGATAATATAACTAATCATTTCAAACAGCCTTACTCAAAGACAATACGTAGTTTATAATGCCTATTCTCATATGATGCTCAATACATTTCTTGAAAGATAGATAATGGAAATAACATTGTTTCTATTTTATTGGAGAAAATTATCACAGTATTTTGCTAGATCATGAATAGAGAGGCTAGATAAAACAAGATATATTTTAACTTAGTAGACACTATTGAAGATAAAGTTCCAAACTTACTTCGTTGGGCTTTACTAAGCACCTTTAGTCATATATTTTGGTACATTTTTTCAATTTTTTTTAAAAATACTGTTTGTTCATGGAACATGATAAGTTTTTGAATAAAAATTAAAAAAATTTTCAAGTTCCCAAAAATCGGTTTATGGCAGTTTTTTGGGTAAAATTTTTTCTTCCACCCATAAAACTTTGAGTTTTTCCCAAATAAAATACATGTCCAAACACAACTTCAACTTCCAAAAATTATTTTCCAATGCAACTACAAAAATTATTTTTTCAAGTTTCAGCAAAATCTATGTCCAAATGCTAGCTAAAGATCCTCATTTTTTTTAGGTTTTCATTCTATTAAGACTAATGTATTGTATTTGTATTTATGTTTCTTGTAATAGTGTATTTGTGCTGAGTCAGCATCAGTTAGCAACGTTAGTTAGTGTTAGTATATCGATTAGTTAGTCAATATAAATTGTACATATATTGAACAGCACCAATTACATTCAATACAGTTTTCATTTTCACAGTTTAACTAATTCTCAGTAGTTCTTCCTCTCTCTCTCTCTACGAGCTCCTTATAGAAACTTTTGAATCCTCCATTGGAGGAGATGCGGAGCTCAATTCAAAGCTGAAATCTCGACATGGTACCAAAGCGAAGGTTCTATCAACGACCACACCTTCTCCCGTGCTATTGTTTCTAGTCATCAAGCAATCTAGGGTTTTTCTTTCATCAATCAGAATTTTGGAAAAACTTGAATCTGACACATGTAGTGATGATTTGATGACAAATACAAGAAATATCAACCATACGAAGATTGATTCAACTATTTTCACAAAATTTCCATGGCAATTACAGAGTAGACTGACGAGACAACCACAACGGCATCGACACAGGCGGTAATAGATGTTGGTAGCCCTCTTTACATACATCCTTCTAATAGCTCTGGTTCTACACTAGTTCTGGTTCCATTTGATGGAATTGGATACCGTTCCTGGAGAATAAGTGTACTCAGAGCTCTTTAAGTGAAAAACAAATTAAGTTTCATCAACGAAGATAGTAAGAGACCCGATGCAACGTCTCCATATTTTCGTCAATGGGAATGGTGAGACGATATGGTCACCTCGTGGATCTTAAATTCTTTGTCAAAGGATATCTCTAACAGTGTCGAATATGTAAATGACTCTTGAATTATGGAAGGAATTGGAGGATCGATATGATCAGACGAACGGGGCTAAACTGTATCAAATTCAGAAAGAAATCAATGATTTGAGTCAGAGCGTACTTGATATCACTGGCTACTACACAAATATGAAGAAACTCTGGGAAGAGTTGAACACTTTCAACGTCAAAACTCATTGCACTTGTGTGTGTACTTGTGGAGAGAAAGAAAGCATGCATAAGGAAGAACATGACAGAAGGTTGATACAATTTCTAATGGGACTCAATGAAGTCTATACGGTTGTTCGAGGAAGCATACTTATGATGAATTCCTTGCTAACCATGGCACAAGCATTTGCTCTTCTGATACAAGAGGGGAAGCAGAGGGAATTTAGAACAAGAAATCAGCTGAATGTTGATTCCACAACACTGAGTGTCAACCTAGGAGGTAAAAATTCCAAGACAAACTACTAAAGTGGGACTGGAAATCAAGTTGCAAATAGTTGAACTCGACTTTTTTGTGACAATTGTAAACGACAAGGTCACACCAAGGAAAAGTGCTACATAGATACCCCCAGGGTTTCAATCAAGGACCACGACAATTCAAGCAAAGTTCTCAAGTATACAACAACAACACAAGGTTCAACAAAGGAAAGAATGCCATGGCAAATGCAGTCACAAATGTAGAAAGAGGAGAGAAGCTGGAACACCAAGGAGAAATTCAAAGCATGAGTCTTTCAAAAGAGCAATATGGACAAATTGTTAGTTTGCTGCAGCATTTTTAGATGGGAAACACTGGAGAGAATTCAGCCAGTGCAAACATGTCTAGTGGAGCATCAATAAACTTTGCAGGTATAATTGCTTGCACTTCTTCAATTGATTTTGATAATTCATCATGCAAGTGTTTTAGTGCAAAAGCTGACTTATGGATATTATATTCCGGGGCATCACATCATATGACTTTTAATAAAACTCACCTACAAAACATAGTAAGCCTACCATATCCTTTGTTAGTTAAGCTTCCAAATGGTTACAAAGTTAAAGTAACTGAAATTGGAGATGTATTCCCGACACCTAAGATTTTTCTATATAAAGTCTTTTTCATTCCATCTTTCAAGTTTAACCTAGTTTCTATCAGTACCTTAGCAGTACATCTCAAATGCATTGCATCATTATCTGACACTTCTTATCTACTGCAGGCTCCTTCACTAAAGAGGCCTCTGGAGATTGTTAAGTTGTATGATGGGTTGTACTTCCTTTGTTCTAAGTTCCTGGAGAAAGTTAGTCTCACAATTAAACAAAATTGTGATCTTTCTTGTTTTTCTGCTCACACTGATGATGTAAATACTATGCACTATCTATACCATTCTTGCAATTCATTCCCTATTGTAAGTAATTCCACTTACAAAAATTATAATAAAGACAATATTTTTGGTTTGCTTTCTAGTTCATCTCTTAGTGATAATGTGGATCTGTTGTGGCATTTTAGACTTGGCCATGTACCCTTCAGTAAAATGAAAGGGATTCTTACTATATCTGCAACCTTTTCTACTAAAGAGCCTTTCATGTGCAACATTTGTCCTATGGCCAAACAATTCTAGGTTTCCTTTTCCCCAAATAACAATTGATACTACTGAAATTTTTGAAATACTCCATGGGGGTCTGTAGTGTCCCTATTATGTGGCCACACATAATAATTTCAAATACTTCCTTACTCTAGTAGATGACTATAGTAGGTCCATTTGGACATATCTCTTGAGTTGCAAAAGGCCGCCTTACAAGTAATAAAGGCCTTTGTAAGCATGGTGGAGAACCACCTCCAGACCACTATTAAATGTATAAGGTCTAATAATGGTCTAGAGTTTACTATCAATGAAGCAACCTCTTTCATTCAATCAAAGGGAATAAATCACCAAAAGATATGCCCCTACACATCACAACAAAATGGAGTGATCGAAAGAAAACATAAATATCGCCTTGAAGTAGCCAGGGCACTACTTTTTCCATCCAAATTACCTTTGAAATATTGGGAAGAGTGCATTTTTACAGCAACATTCCTCATTAATAGACTTCCAACTACTCCTCTAAAGAACAAATGCCCTTTTTAGCTCTTGTATAAAAAGAATCCCAATTATTCTCACATGAGGAGTTTTGGGTGTTTATGTTACCCTACTGTACCAAAGCCTCTCAGAGACAAACTTGAACTAAGAACTACCCTACATATTTTTGTAGGATATCCTTTTGGCACAAAGGGGTACAAGGTGCTAAGTCTGGCCACTAAGAAAATACATATTTCTAGAGATATTTCCTTCTATGAGTCAATCTTTCCCTTCACTCTTAACACTACTGTAAACAATATTCCACCTATTTTCCCTAATGCACCATTCACTGATAATCCACCTGATCATACTGATACTTTTATATCCCATAATATCAATGATCAGGAGAACATCAACTCCTCAAGTATTGATACATCACCTACTACCTCCTTACCTATATTTTCCTCATATGAGACACGGGTTCCAGTAGAACACCTACAAGACATGGTTTCACCTCAACAATCACTAGAGGAACCACTGGGTTTTAGAAGGTTTAATGGGGAACACAAACTCCCTTCATATCTGAATGATTATGTTTGAAAAGTACCGAACCTAAAATCTAATTCTAACTTCTCCCTACATTCCATGTTTTCCCATAATAAACATATTGCTTTTGATGCCCTACATCCTAATAGTCAGCATATTGTAAAGAACATTTGCAATGATAGAGAACCAACTTTATATGAAGAAACAACTATATACCCTGCTTGGCAGAGTACCATGACACAGGAGTTTGAAGCTTTGTATGCTAATAACACATGGGACCTAGTCCCTTTACCTAAAGGAAAACAGGCTATTGGGTGTAGATGGGTGTATAAAGTCAAACATATAGAAGATGTCAGTGTAGAAAGATAGAAAGCAAGTTTAGTTGTTAAGGGTCATACTCAACAAGATGGTGTATACTACACAGAAACCTTCTCTCTAGTGGTTAAGATGGCCACTGTCAGGTCCCTCATTGCCTTAGCAACAAAGAAAAAATGGAAAATCTCACAACTGGATGTGAACAATGCATTTCTCCATAGAGATCTGCATGGGGAGGTGTATATGCAGGCTCCTCCAGGCCTTGAAGTGCACTCTCCAGGGTTAGTTTGCAAGCTGAACAAGTCTCTTTATGGACTGAAACAGGCAAGTGGACAATGGTATGAAAAATTGACTGAGGTAATATATTCAAGGGGATACACACATTCCATGCATGACTACTCATTATTCCATAGAAAATAGAATTCTTCTATTGTCTTTGTAGCAGTGTATGTAGATGATGTGTTGCTCACAGGGATTGACTCTGAAGAAATCAACCAGCTCAAAGCATTCTTATATGACAAGTTCAAAATTAAAGACTTGGGACAATTACATTACTTCCTAGGACTAGAAATCCTTTACAAATCAGATGGCATTATCATTTCACAAAGAAAGTTTGTTTTGGACCTATTGAAAGAATATGAGTGTCTTTACTCTCCAACCTTGACTTCTCCCCTTGATTCTACAGTAAAGCTGAAAGTAAAAGAGGGGACTCCATTGTCTAATCCTACTTCTACAGAGAGTTGGTTGGAAAATTGAACTTCCTTACTAACACTAGATTAGACATAGCATATGGAGTCCAACATCTTAGCCAGTTTATGCAAGATCTTAGGGAGCCCCACTTACAATCAGCTTATCATAAGCTGAGGTACTTGAAAAAGGATCCTACTCTGGGTCTATATTTCAGCAATGTATATGATCTCTCACTAGTTGCCTATTGTGGCTCTAATTGGGCAGCCTGCTCTGATTTTAGAAGTTTTATGTCGGGTTATGTTGTGTTCTTAGGTGGAAGCCCCATCAGTTGAAAATCCAAGAAGCAAGAAACCATATCCCTTTCTTCAGCAGAAGCAGAATACAGAGCTCTTCGAAAAGTTGTTGGTAAACTTGTTTGGCTATCAAGACTGTTTGAAGAACTCATTGTGCCAATTGGTTTGCCAATACCTGTGCATTGTGATAGCCAATCTGCTCTGCACATTGCTAAGAATCTTGTGTTCCATGAAAGGACTAAGCATATTGAAGTAGATTGCCAGTTCGTGCATATCAAACTTTAGGAAGGACTCATTTCTTTGCATCATATTGGTACCAGCCAGCAGCTCGCAGATGTACTTACCAAAGCTCTCACTGGGATCAAACATTGTTCTATGCTTGGCAAGTTGGGTGTGATTTCCTCATATCCAACTTGAGGGGAGGGGTATTAAGACTATTATATTGTATTTGTATTTATCTTTCTTGTAATAGTGTAATTGTGCTGAGTCAGCATCAGTTAGCAATGTTAGTTAGTGTTAGTATATTGATTAGTTAGTGCATGGAAATTGTATATATATTGACCAGTACCAATTACATTCAATACAGTTTACATTTTCACAGTTAAACTACTTCTTAGTAGTTCGTCCTTTCTCTCTCTACGAGCTCGTTCTAGAAACTTTTGAATCATCCATCGGAGGAGATGTAGAGCTCAAATTCACACCTGAAATCTCGACACATTCCATGTTTGGTAACTGCTTTAGGCTCAACTAATCTAGATTCAACGGAGAATCTCACCTAAAGGTAAATCAACAATTAATAATTTTATTTTTAAAACTCGAACCCAAAATATCTAATTAAAAATAAAAATATATTTATCATGTCACTGCAACATTTGATGGTATGCGACCACCAAACTAAATTTACGGAGGAAAAAAACTTATTTTTGTCGTGTATATAGGCCCCATCCAGTCAGCAGAAGTTAGCTAAGAAGTAGTCTTGTTCCAAAATCCAGATTTTATTGCATTTAATTAGGAAATGAGTTTTTACCTTTTCTGTTTTTGACTGCTCAATTCTTCTACTACTATCCAATTGTTCAAACCATCACATGTCCCCCTCCATTACTATATATATTAGCCTGCTAACTTTTTCTTGTTCTCATCCAATCTTTTTCTTTGCCATTTATTCTTACCTTCTCTTGTCTAAAATTGGCTGTTTCTTGATTCTAAAAACTGCATTTTGATTCCATTTTTCCATCTGGGTGTTCCTAAAATTCCCATTTAAGTGTAAAATTTAGTCATATTTGACTACCATTGAAGCATTTTCAGTGATGTCTGTTGCTGGAAAAGGGTACCCAGATCTACAAGAAAGCAGTGGAATTACTAGTAATAATGCATCTTCTAATTGTTCTGAATCTTTAGCTCAATTAAAGCTTTATCAAGCTTTCATCTTTTCAATCCCTATTTTCTTTGCTTTTATATTATTATTGTTATTCTACTTATTTTATCTTCGTCGTCAGAGAGTCGATTGGTCCTCTCTGCGAATGAGGACTTCCACATTGGACTCTGCTACCGAACATGATGAACTGTCACAGGTATGTAAAGGAGCAATTTTTTTGAGGAAATTTTGATTTTCTTATTATTTAAGATTAAATCTTATTATTTTTAGTATTTGTTGATTCTGGTTGTATTTTACCAGTGTGAATTGGGATTGAAGAAGGAGGTGAGGGAAATGCTGCCTATAATTGTGTTCAAGGAAAGTTTCTCTGTCAATGACACTCAGTAAGTTTCTGCCTGTCTTAAATTTTTGCGTGTAAATTATGTAAGTATTGGCTAGTATAATTTTTAAGTACAAACTTCCAACCAGCAGATCTAAATTTTAAAGTAATGTGTTCAGAGGGATGAAGTTTATCGTCTATATACATTTATGTATACATGGTCCAAGCCGACAGTAGCAGGTTCAATTGATCCTGATGTGAGATGGCTAAATAGGGCTCTGCCCCCTCCCCACGCAAAAGTACATAATGCAATTAAAGGTAGAGCCAAGATTTTAACTTTATGAGTTCTAAATTCTAGAAAAACAATTTTAAGATATTTGATATTTTAATATTTTATACATATTTAACGAATTTAGCCTTTAATTGTGAAGATTAGAAATATAGGCTTTTTTCTTTCAGTCATGGGAGGGAGGTAGTCGTTATGTAACTTGTTTTGGTGCAGGAGAGGAGTTCAATATAGGCGATGGTACAATTACAAATAAGTCAATGGTTTGTTGTAAAGTGTCTAACAGACTATTATATCTCCAAGATATAGCCAGTTGAGAATTACAAATCATAACATATTGTACAAGTTGATAGTGCAACGAGTGCGTAGGTAGGATAAAGGGAGATAATGGTGTATGCCATATAAAATCAAATAAATGTCGGAATCTGGAATTATAGTAGATGCCAAATGAAATCACTACATCTTACAATGAGCGCCTCTTTAATTTGCTCTCTCTTTTGTGGGAAGTGAGCTATGTCAAGTTCATGACCTTTGTGGCATCTCCAAGTAGTTTATTGTCTGAGTGAAAATAACTATTCAAATTCTGTCAGAGGATTGAGCTACCATGTTACAACATTTGCTTAATCTGAATATCTTACAGTTCTTTGTCTGGAAAAAGTTACAATTTCGAGAAAATGCATTTGGAGTAATTTTGGTAGCAATATCAGATACATCTGCAGACGTGAAAGTACAATGTAATCGTGAGATATGAATGAAACCTCACACTTTCTAGATAGATGAAAACATGCCATATGTATCCAAATACAATTTCAAAGAGCTAGCAAACTTCTCCGACTGCTAGAACCATTGTTATTCTTACGCTGATATAGAGGACCAGCTACAGAGTCACTTGCCTACTTTGAGGGTATTTGGAAACAAAGTGCCATAAAGAATTATGCTAGCGTAAATATGTCCCATCAATAACAAACGATTTCAGTAAACTTTGCAGAACTGGCAGAAAATTTGTCATATTTTGAAAGGTGTCTCTTGATGTTACACACCACAAACAACGATATGTGATCTTCTGATGGCTGAAAACTTGTGAAAATCTTTAAGTGGTCCTTGCGGACAATCATTGCTAGATCTAAAACAATTTCGTTAAAAGAAATCAATATGTCATCAAAATTGGACCGCATTCCATAAAACACACTATCATGAATAGCCTTTGATATTGTTGAGTTTGGTTCGAGACATTTGCTTGTTCTACCTTCATGTTCTTGTACTTGCAGCTAATTTCATTTTTGGTCTTAAAACCAAAATGTTCCCACAACTTTAGTAATTCCAATTGTGGTTTCTTAGCAATTGTTGCTGGGAAATGCAACACCGTTTGCTTTTTTATTATGAATATTCAATTACATGTTGGAGAGATTAGAAAATAGCTGTTTATTTTTTAACTATGAAGAAGTTTCATTACTCAATACTTAAACATTGTTTTCTGATGATGTTTGATCTTTCCTACGACAGATGTTCAGTGTGCTTAGGGGATTACGAAGCAGAGGATAAGCTTCAACAGATACCTGCTTGTGGGCACACATTTCACATGGATTGCATCGACCACTGGCTAGTCACTCATAACACCTGCCCCCTTTGCCGCCGATCCATCCTTGCTCCAACTAAAGCTAATACTGAAGAAACACCTGATAGGAGAGAAGAAACTACTGAGACAAGTTCAAGTGAACAAGATGCTGATGAAACATCTCATCAAAGAAACTCTGAATGTTCTGAGGGACCTCAAGTAGGCCAATCAAATCCAAAGCCAGAAACCAGAGAAGAAACAGAAGAAAGATCGTCTAATGAAGAAGAAGGCGATAGTCATAATATTGACAATGTCATGAACTCGACAAAAGAAAGTAATGACGCTTTGTAGGAGGGATCTGATTCAGTTTGAGTTTAAGTTAGGGAAGATAAAATATTAGCCACACGCTGAATAGAGGTCTTGCAGCTTGATGCATAGTAGGAGACAATGGGTATGAGACAGTGCATGATATATATGACAGCATAAGTTTGCCCCTTTTGTTAGGATTCCAGAGATAGTCCAGTTCTGTTTAGATCTCAGAATTCATTCCCATGCTCCTCAAGTTTCACCTTTTATCAGGAAATGAGAGGCAAAACAGCTCCATATATATCTCCATAAGAGGTTTGCATCATATTACTGTCTGGGGCAAGAAGAAGCTGAAGCATGCAAAAATCATCTTCACTGCAAGCCTATGGGCTGATGAAATAGCTGCAGATTTGTACCATGTAACATTCCTGAGTGATCATTGAAGCCTCTTTTTTCTTTCTTTCTTTCTATTTATTTTAGTTATGTATTTTCAGGAAGAAATTGCCTTACTAGATGATGTGTCCTCGTACTACTGTGTTGCGCATCGCCGTCTATATTTCTCTGGCACTCTGGTAGTATCAACTTGCATGACTAATAATCTTATGAGCTCTGCATATATGAGCTATATCCATAATCGGTTTCAAGTTGGGAAAACTTATTATGAGGTTGCAATAATACAAATAGTTCAAATTTGATGAATCCCCTACAGGCATTACATGAAAGGAAATGGATTGAAGTAGAGCATGATGAACTCATACTGTCAATATCAACTAGTTTAGAAGTAATACAGACCTGATTGGTTTGATATTATTAGTACTTAGTTATCTTGAGAAGAGTTATGTCTCGACAATTCTCTGTCTGCTTGCTCTGGAAAGTCATGACTTGCTTTGTACAAATTCCATCAATTTTTGAAACCAACCACTTCATAACAAATCTTGCGTTTTTAGGAATTTAAGTTGACTTCTAATTAGATGCATATATAACTTCTTTTGACTTGGCTTCTACTTATCGCTACTTGAGTTTTAGTACCTATAAAAGTGGTATAATTCCCTTATAATGGTAATGTTGCCTCCATGTGATCAGGAGGTCACGGGTTCGAGCCGTGGATGTGAGCACGAGATTTTTTGCCTTGTTTGAATTATTCCTATAGAATTCATAAAATTAGGATTTTTTTCTTTTATTATTTGAATTTTAGAAAATTAATTCGGTGTTTGTTTGCATTTTTGTGTGCATTGTTAATTGATATAAGTCATAAAAATATAAAATAGCATACTTGCATTTAGGACCTCATTTTAACATTTTATTAGTTAATTAACATCACAAAAATGGAAGAAAAGAACAAAAATAGCCCTTTTTATATTTTTACTTTTAATTTGGATTTTTTCTAGTTTTCTTTTAAGACGGGATTTAGTTAATTTTTGAAATTAATTAGTGTAGTTATAGAATTAAATCAGGTCTTTATTTTTATCGATTTTACATTTAACAAAAACAGAAATAGAAATGAGTGATAAAAAAAAAGAAAGCAAAAAGAAGAGAAAATTAAAAGAAAACAAATTGTCTTTATAAACTACCCAATTTTTGGGCCAATTTCGCTCTAAACCCGTTCAAAGACCCTCAAAATCGGCCCAAACCCACCTCAGAAACCCGGTCCAGCTCCCCCCCCCCCCCCCGGGGG